>QYTT01082796.1:0-61044 GCA_006980735.1 Dasypogon diadema
CTTCCGACCTACATCAGTCTTTTTGATGTAAGTGACCTTCCTTTCCTTCGCAAGCAGTCCAAATGGAATTCCTTCCGTGATGACAAGTTCTCCTCTTTCGTTTCATCCTTAATTCACAGATTTTATTTATTGTGATTTATTTTGCCTTTGGACAGTCTTTGGGCCTTTGGTTCTAATTGCTTTCCAAAACGCTGAATATTCCCACACCATAGTTAAAAGGGTTGAATTTTAGAAAAGCAACTGCCCTGGAAAGATATGAGTTTTCTGCAAATACCAGGAAAATATATCGTACGAGGGGCAATACTGATCAGCAGCAATACTGCACCAGAAAAAACTAGGAAGAAACCGAGTAGATGGCATTAACTTGTATCTGTTAAAATTTCAGTGTAGTAACGAAAATAAAAATTAATTAGAAGCAATTTGGCGCATAATTGACCTAAACTTCGAACATGAAGCGAGCTTAACTCAGCCCTTGAAGGGTTTTAGACACCTCAGCCACTTAATCCGTCCAGAGGTTTTGATTTCAGGTTCTTTTCTTTGTAATGAGATTATCTAGCTATCGACACTATAATTTGATAACGTCACTATTTATGGAGTTGTACTATAAATGGAATTTCGTAAATACACCAGGGACCCCCTCACTTGAAACAATAAACGTGCTCTAAAACAACAACAATGCGATGAAGTTCCTCAGCATCTTAACTGATGCTAGTCTACTCGTGACCTGTATTCTCGTATTAATATCAGACAGATATTTTTAAATAATTTTCCTGTATTGACATGACTAATTTTCTCCGAAGTGATATCATTCGTCAAGATTACCTCACGATTTATGCATTCTCGTTTGATCTTAATCAGTCGAAAGCTCCTTGCGTTCTCTGGCAAGTGTGGCGACAAGACTTTTACATATCTTTGTAAAATATTACATCAATTTGAAATTTGAATATGTGCCTCCAAACAAGATTGAGAGGCGTATCAAATTTTAATATGAATAATAAATTTGTAGATTGAAAAATTGTTGAGATTTTTAAGCCCTTACATCGCTGCAGAGAGGCTCTTTTAATTTTTAAACCACAGATCGACTATGTGACGTCTGGTGAAAGCTAATAAAAGTCGTAGCGAAATGATTGTGTCGGCGGAAGTCATAAACACCAAGATTTGATTCGTATTGAGTAAATGGGAGATACAATCGGTCGGATTTATTCGCTCGTAAATCGATTTTCAATTGACCCTTCGATGAGGAGGAAGTTGCCGCAGACGGCAAGCAGCCCGCCGAATAAATCATACCTCCTTATCTGAGAACAAACAATGCTTAATAAGCCTCGCCTAGAAATAAATGAATAAATTCAGAACGGTCTCATAAATTGACTGAGCCGATTCTTTTGCATCCAGTTGGATAGCTAATTGGCTTCTCCTCGCTCCTCCTCCAGCCGTACTTCTTCGCCCAACAGACAGACGCTGCCTGCACTAATTATTCAAATTTCCAACAATAAGTCTTGTTTCGAACAGCCGGGATAATAGTTTTAATTTATTAAAACGTAAATGAGCTATACCCTTGAATAGGCAAATATATGCAGCGCATTACTGGCTCCGAGATGGAGTGCGCACCAACAGATGAGACCACTTTAACAACATGAAGGCAATAACTTTGGAGGGTTCGTCGCTTAAGTCTTTTGTTCTTGCGTTCGATGCCAGCAGTACATCAATTGAGTTGCATCTATCCTCGACGCACTAAGATATACACTAACTCTTGAGTTGGGTAAAAACTCTAATAATTCTGGGCTGTTGATTATCTCGTAAATCACATCGAATGCACTTCATCTAGTGCAGATAAAATGCCTTTCTTAGAGAGTTCCTTCGAGTTGTGTAGCGGTTAGGCAGGACGGCTAGCCGGGGCGGCCTTCCCGACTGCATTGCTGCATTCTCGATTTGCATTTCCACGCGTTGACTAGACACTACACCAGAAAAATTTCTCAGCTCTTGCAATTCTTAGGCTTTTTTCAATTCACTTACAGTTTCTTTGACTTGAATACTCAAGTGGACGTTTATTGTGTTGCCATATTTTACGAGGACAGGAGGGCTGTGTTAAAAGTCCGTTTACATTTGGCAGACCATTCTAGGCTTATTCAAGACCACTGACATTTATATGCAGTGTCGCCTCCTATATCTCCACCCCTTTTACCAGTCGAGGTTGTAATTTCACATGTGTACCTTACCCAGCGAAGTATTCCACTCCAACTGCCTTTGTGTGCAGTTCAAGAGTGGAAAATATCGAAGTGATTTGTACACGTTGCATAAATATCATTTGATTGAGTGCAGTTTGAAATGGTTTTACTTCTGATTGGTTTATGATAATTATTAACGTTCGGGGGCTGGCGACACTTTGAATGGGCGCTGGAGTTAAGTAAATTCAGATTTTTTCTTAGAAGAAAGTCATAACTTAAAACTTGAGCTTCCGCTATAACCAGAATAATTACAAATAACTTTAGATACTTTTTAAATAGAATAATTATTGTGGCACTTTTACAGTTGTTCAAATATCCAGGGTATATACACAGTCATAACCAAAGTGATTCCAAGGTATTTTCTGCATGAATTCCAAAAATATTGGACTCAGTAGCTCGCGGTTTATAATGTCCAGGTTTTGAATTCCAATGGCGCTTTCCAATGGTTTAGCTGTTGGAACAGTTGTGTGATTCGGAATCCACGGTAATCTGTACGACTATTTGCAACTTTGCTTGCTTTCTTCCCAATTCCCTGCATTGCTTCAGAACAGTATTTCTTCTGTTGCTTAGCTTTAAGAACATCTCAATGTACTTAGAATTGGGGAATACTACTTCAACTTACATTATACATTACTTATTCTCTCTATTGAATTTTACCGCATTCAAATGGCTTCCACTCATTGAATTTCAATTTTTAAGATCATGAGTCACAACCAGTTTTTTTTTTTTTAATATAGCTTCTGAGTGACTATGTTAACAAGCAGGTACTGTAAAAAATCCCATATGGCTTTATGTAATTAAGTTTTATACACTTTTCTCCTCATGAATTTTAAAATATCTCCTACTTAGTGGTATTATCCACCTCAATGAGATACGATCATACCCTAGATAAGCTGAGCTGAGTACAGCAATGACTTCAGAGTCGCCTTCTACGAACTGTGAATTAAATTCTAAATAATTTCCACTAAATTCTGAGAATATTGTAGAATCACAAGTTCAAGTCACACTACATATTTAGTATAAAACTGGAAAAAAGAGATAAAAAGATCTCGAAACCTGCACAGGTTCCACTCAACCCACTCACGATTAACCGCACATTTATCACGGGTTGCTTCGATTTTGGGTGAATTAGTAAAAGAGACGAAATTTCACATTTTCGGAAGCTTTAAATTATCATTGGATGGCGGGCCAACCTCATGCTTCGGCGCTTCGTTTTGTGAAAGTAATAAAAAATTGAAAGAAATCATAAAACTAGAAAAAAATCGTGTTTACTTTAGTGACTCATAAAGGCGTGCTTAATTTGATTTATGGAAGTGAAGTTGTTTGTAAGCTTGAAACGATGGTTGCTGCACCAGCTATAAACGTCCTCATTAGGGTGCCTTGTTCTGGAGATCTTTTAAATATGAGCAAGCTTCTGGAATGCCATTTCCAAAATATAAATGGAGGACAATAAACACAGTGTGGCGACGTTTATGCGGTCGATTGTCTTTAACGAGTCCATTCTCCTAAATGCTAAAAATTATCATATTTCAAGGAAGTGAATAAATCCCGAAGCTTATTACAAATTCACAGCGCTCTGCATGTATAAATTTTAAATCTGAAAGAGTTGGACCGAGTTTGAAATAGACAACTCATCAACCAAACTAGTCTGATAGAAAGAAAGAAGGGTAAGCCAGTTAGAATGAGAGGTTTGGCTTTCGGGGTAGAGCATTTGTCTGAGTATCCTCTAGGTTCTACACAATGAATAAAAACTGTAACTGGTAAAACTTAAAATTTTACTGGACAAGTGAATGGATTGTAACAAATAAATGTGAAACAATATCGCTTCAATGTAGCTATCTTGAATTCGAATCGGGGGACCAGCGGACCCTTCCTACTTATCGACTTCTAAATAGTCTTGTACTAGAGCACAAAGATTTTCTTGTGCTTCCGACAAATAGCCTTCTTCTATGCCTTCACCAACATAGTGGTGGACAAAAGCTCTTTTCTGAAACATTTTGTTGAATTTTGTTAAAATCCTGCACCACGCCTCACGTATTATTGTGCTGTTTGAAACCATACAGACTGCTCGCTTTGCAGGAGCTAAGTCTCCACCTGGTACATATGTTGGTGGCTGCCTATTTAATCCCACCTTAAATCCTGTTGGTGACCAGCTCACAAAGGTGATATTTTTCATTTTCTTTATTTCATTTATTGTTGCGTTTATGTCCTTTGGCGACACCTCTCCACGGTAAAGTAAAACACAAGATATGTACTTTCCATGACGTGGATTGCATTTAACCTGAAATACGAAAAAGAAAACAATTGAAAAAAACCGTGGAAAACTAGTCTATTACTTGAAGAAGAAAAGTGACATATAATATTTTTTACGTTTTGCTCGACACAGCCAGAATTATAATATCTTTTCGGGTTTGAGCTTGCTTAGCAACATTCCTAAATAAACATCAAAAGAACTGTCTACGGCAAACGAGGCTGTGCTGATGAGATCACTGGCATTCGTTGATCGAGAGACACTACACTTTCCACAATTCAAAAGACCCTTTCAGACAAAACTTGGTGGAAATGAAAACTATATAGCTTACCATTTGATTAAGTGGATCAAAACACTCTCTAGTAATTTCGGGTGTTGAGTTGTATTCCATAACAGCCTTTCGTGCGGGAATAATAGGAGCATACGTAACCACAGGATAGTGAATTCTTGGATAGGGTACAAGGTTTGTGTGGAATTCACTGAAATTAACGTTGCTTTCTCCTTCAAATCGCAGTGATGAAGTAATGGATGACAGAACCTGGCCATAAAACGTTCTTTGTATACTACTTTCCAAAAGTCTATTAAATCCTATTACCTGTCCGACTAATCTATTGAGATGAGTATATGTGGGCGCAACTAGGTCGAGCTTCCTGGCGGATATATCGTAAAGAGCTTCATTGTCTACTATGAAAGTGAGGTTGCTAAAATCCATACTGGCATGGGTGGCTAAAACAGCATTGTAGGGTTCCACCACAACTGGAGAAATCCTGCAAATATTGTGTTGTTAGTCCTTTATAAAAATCCCCGCCAAAAATAAATTTACGTTGGAGAAGGGAAAATTTCAAATTCTAATTTTATCTTCTTTCCATAGTCTACAGCCAGTCTTTCCAACATTAGAGTTCCTAATCCTCCTCCAGTGCCTCCCCCTATTGACCTAAATATAATTAAACCCTCCAAGTAAGAACAGGTCTCTGCAACTCTTCTAATAGCATCCATAGTTGGATCTATCATTTCGTTTCCTAAGATGTTATATCCTCTGGCAAAGTTGCTACCTGCATCTTCTTTTCCAGTTAAAAGAGTGCTGGGGTGAAATAGGTTTCGGTAGTAACCAGTCCGAATTTCATCTATAAGGCCGTTCTTCTGAACTAAATTCGTATTTCAAGGAATTGGTCTAATACCTATCACCGTTGGTTCAAGATCTACCATGACTAGGCGTGGAACTATTTTGCCAGCACTTGAAACTCCAAAAAAGGTATTCCAATTACAGTCAGGGTGTTTAACATGACCATTTACAGTTATCCCATGTTCTAGGCAATACAATTCCCAGCAGGCATTTGCCATTTGCACGCCAGCTTGTCCGACATGCAACTGGATTACTTCCCCCTAATAAAGAAAGCGTGAGAAACATTTTCCTGATTTTTTTTTCATTTGTGACTGGTTTAGCTTACATTCCCTGGCATTACTGAGAATTTTGCATATAAACTTTTATATTTCTCCTACTTTTTAATTTTTTTCTTCACTAAAAATTTTGTTATAGTGCAACCATAATCGGATTGACAGGTCAATAAAATCCTCCCATAAAATGATTTCGAAAGTCATAATCGTAGCAACCTTAATCTGCAATTTATCCAAATTTTATGGTTTCCATATGGACACAAACGATTTTGCGGGGATTCTAACAAGAAATTTAAAAATTTGTTCGTGCGAAGCTCCACATTACGACTCCCCTTCAAGGTGGGTTTCATTTCAACTTGAGGGGCTTCTCCTGTTTGGTGGTGGCGAAATTATCAGGTGGTTTCGCGATGGCCACGCTTGATTTACCACCTCCGGGGGTGAAGGTGGTGAAAGGAGGGTGTAGCACTTTAGCCACGAGCTCTCCACCATCTCTAAAGTGCTGGGAGCTGCTCCCGGAGCTGATGGAATTGGTGTTCCGACTGAATCTTTTCCGAAATCACTTTAAGCAGTTTTGTTTTTTCGTCAATACCTAAAAAAAGTAAAGATCAAGAAACCAGGCAGGAAGATGGAATCAAGAAATTTTAATTTAATTCCATCATCCCGTTTCTCCAGGATCTTTTTAGCCGTTTCCTTCACAATGGCTTTAAACTGAGTTCCTGTGGGAATCTGTCTGGGATCATTCTGTAGGATGGTCTTGAGGCACCAGCAGCCGCATAGTTAAGCTTGGAGTACTTCTGAATCTAGCTCCACAGACCCGAAAATGACTTCACTTGGTAAGATGTAGGCTTTACCCTTGTAAGACACCCCACCACCCACAAGAGCAGTAGACTTTTACAATTTATTAATAACTGCTGTAGCGTAGGTGGAAATATAACCCCCATTACATAATCCCAAATCTAATTATACGCTACTAAAGTATATTTACTTTAATTTATTGTCAAAGCCAAATTGCAGGAGTATTTTTTGTATTTCTTACTTTTGCACGAAATGCAAATTTAATTTAGAAATTTAACCGGCTTCAGTTGTTGCTTTTTTCGGTTATGAGGTAAAACTTGTCGACCATTTTACTTTACAGATGTTTCACTGACACGTGTTCAGAGCTACGCTTGTGCCGTACCTGAGTTCACCTCAAATTCCATGGTTGATTGTCAGCGTCAGCGGCTGTCATAGTACTGTCAAACTTTTGGGGGAATACTTGTAAAAGATGTTTTGTTGCTTAAGAAATTGTTTAAATGGGGATCTACGAACTCCTGTCGCCACAAATAAAAGCAGGGAACCTGACATCCAATTGGACACAACACATATGGGTAAATATTGAAGGAAAACCTGTTTAAGTTCGAGTACATCCTTCCCAGATGGAATGTTGGACTCGTTTTGCCAGCTGTTTTTATCTGTTTTCCCCAAGTATTGCAATATCTTGTTAATTATTTAGATTGATATGAAAGATTACATTAATGTGCCATTTTGGCCATTTCCATAAAAATGTTGGAAAGTATTCTTTGTAGAGAACGGACCATAGAAAATGCATTCACTTTCGCATGATTTCTGGTTAAACAAGGGAATTTCTTACCGCTGATTTTAAATCCGTAGGACATGAAGTAGTCATCGTTAAGAATGGTCGAAGGCTGTGCGGATCTGGATGTGCATTGGCAACAGCTCCATTAGTTCAGTCCAAATCGTATTTTGAAGTTAAAATACAGCAAAGCGGTCAGTGGTCAGTGGGATTGGCCACTAGGCAAACAGATCTAAACAAAACCAAAGGTGGTATGGACAAGGAATCCTGGTGTATTTGCTCAGATAACTTGGTGCGAAATAACGATCACGACTTGTATATAGTGAGTGGTGTCCAGAAGGAAGAGGAGGGCGATAGCTTAACGATTACTGCGGAAGAAAAGTATTATCCTACGGAAGGTGACACAATTGGTGTTGCCTTTGATCATGTAGAGTTAAATTTCTATTTGAATGGAAAGAATCTTGAAGTACCTGTACTTAACGTTAAGGGAACAGTGTATCCAGCTTTATATGGTGAGTAAAATGAGATGACCTGTTGTCATAGACAAGCTCAACTGCTAACGTTTACTGTCTTCTAGTTGACGACGGAGCTATTCTAGACATCATTTTAGATAACTTTAGCTACGGACCACCCCCTGGCTTTGAGAAAATAATGCTGGAACAGTCTCTTCTCTAAAAGAATTGTGCTTTCTACTTGTTTGAACTAATCTTGTTGTTGAGAGGTGAGAGATATTTCCTAAAATCCACACTTTCCACTTTTATGATTTTGCAAAAACCTATTATTGTCTAAGAATTTTGTTGCAAAAAACGTGTAGGTGAGAATAGTTTCATTAAAGAATTACTAGCGTGGTGTTCCCTCGAAATGGGAAAGTTCTGAAACAACCGGGAATTTTCTTTATAGCATTAATATGAAAGACAAGTGCTTCGTGAATATCAAAATTTTTTTCTCCACATTTTATTTCATTTATTTCGTTTAATTGCAAAACAAGTGCATACAAGCTCTTTTAGCTGAAGTTCACACACGCCGGTAACCGAATTAGTTGAGGTGCAGCTCTGTAAATTTGCGTCACTATGGGACATTTGTGACATTAATTATACTTTCAAAATTCTAGGGTATTGCACAGTAAAATTTTGCGTGGAAAGCTGCGACGTTTATCCAAAATTCAAAATTTTTTTAATGCAAAGCTGTACTGCATGCGTTGAGCAGCCAGATTTTTCAAACACAGACCTATTGACAGCTTTGTTTAACCCAAGGTCTGTATGGCTGTAAATCTGTCAACAAATGTTAAACGAAGAATTTACTTTAGTGGTAGGGATTTCAAACATACACGACCACGACCTCGTTCGAGTAATTGTCCTTATTATCGCTTTTTGCTCATTTGAATGCTTCTTGTTGTTGCTATGTGACTATCTTGTGTCAGGAAAGACAAACTGACATATTTCTTATCCTTTGGTCTAACAATTTATTTGGTTCATCATACAAATTCATTATTAAATCCGTTCTACTTTATGGCTTCAAGTTTCCTTTATCAAATACGCTCATAAATTTTCTTTGCAGAAAAATCTAAAAGATACGCGCAACTGCTCTATTTGAGCCAAAGGGATCTGGTGAAAAGGAAACTTTTTATAAGGAGTTCGTCTCTCGACTCTGTGCCATTGTGAAACAAGTAAGCGTTCTGGAAGCATACTCTCGGAACAGTATATATAATCTTTACATATACATATATATATAAAAATTTGTGTATTTTACAAAACCCTGCATAGTCCGCACCTCATTTGTGTAAACAAGCTCTCTAAGCATAAATACACCCTAATTTAAGAGAATTAATTTTAATTAGTTCATTTGCGAAGGGAAGTTGTAAGCAATAATAATTTTATTAGATGCAAATTTTGTATGCATTCACACCATGAAAACGTGAACCGAACCAACTAACTAATTTTAATTATTTAAGATTGCATTATTGTTTCATTGTCAAATTGTATTTATTTTAATGTTAAATTGTCAAGAAAATAAATAATTTTATTTATAATGTAGAGTTTGCTTAAAACCTTTGTCGAATTATGTGGAGAGTCTACACACGCAAGTAAAAGTTAAGGCTGCGGTCCACTTAAGAATTTCAGTGTTGTAATTTGTTGTTTTTGTTACCATCTTTGGTTGGTAATTAACTGTTTTCCGAACTTTCTTTTTTCACGAATAACAATTTCAAAAATTCTTTCAATAAACTGAACTAGTCGGGAACCAAAATGAGAAGACCGTCCTGTTCTAATTCATTTTTCATCCTACCTCGTTTTACGATCTTCTCGGCGGGAATTGTTACTCTCTTTTTTCAAAATTGTTTATTTTGATTTTTCATTTAACGTAAGGGTACGTTTATATTACGATTTGTAAAGGTTTGGATTTTTGCTTCTGGCATTCATTTTATTAGTTTGATTATCATCTGCTGAGTCGTTTTTGGTTACTGTTATTTTTATTATTATTATTTCTTCTTCATTTCGTTCAAGAGAGTTAATATGTTATTTCTAATTTTTTTTTCATTTATAGTTCCATACCTGAAAACAGAATTTTTTTCTTTGCTACTTTGCTTCCACCCATTTGTATTACCGAAGAAGAAAGAAATGATTACATGTAAGGGAGAACCCATCAACATCCTTGCAACTATTTAAGCAAGAATATTGAACTCCTTTTTATGAGCGCTTTAGGATAGAAGATTGTTTCCTTTCGCATCGTCAAATCATCGGATGCATCAGATTTTATAAAATTAACTATTAAGAGCTCCTTCCTTATCATCAGCTCTAGAGTTGCTTTGTTAGGTCGCTACAGTGGATCTTATTGCATCCCAGTATACATCGGTCCTGCCGAAGCGAAAGCTCTATTGCCTTCTTTAATGAGGGTCCGTCTCCCTTTAGATATGAAAATACGCACATGGAGGTTGATCTAGTATTTGGGTTTCTTGTACCAATTGGACGGATAAAATCTAGGGATGGATAGGCATAAAAGAAATATTCAAAATTACAATTACACAAAACAATTTTAAAATCTTATTTATTTATGTTTCATATCAACGTCATATCTCTCTTTCGTACATTTGTCTGGTCAAGTACTATAGTAGGGTTTCATTATAGATTTTACGCTTTAATTTCTTTTATTGTTTCCTATAGCTGACAACAACTTTTTACACGTTTACAATATTTGAATATGTTCAGAAAGGTCATGACTAGTAGAAAATAGATACTCAAAAGGATGTAGGAGAGGTTGAAGATTGTAAGGGGGAAAGGGTTCCATAAACAATTTGAACAGATGGCGATTGATTCAGGGGGGGACAGTACAGAGGAAGAGGACAAGTTGGGTAGGTAGAACGGACGAATGGTGGTACCTATTTAGTTTACTTTCTCAGATTTCTTATTAATCAAGAATTGCTCATAAGTTTTCGGAGTTAATTTTTAATATTAGCAAAATTTATGTTTTCATTTTGTCTTTTTTAACAATTTAAAAATGAATCTCACTTAAAAGAGCCATCACTTCTCCATATATGAAAAATTTCGTTTGTAATAATTTTTGTCAAAAAAGTTCATTATTGTAAGAAATAATTGAATACAATAATAAACGTACTTTAAATATTCAATTCAATCTAAATATTATATAAATATCTTAGTTTTCTCTCTAATCGGGCACGAGTTGATATGTTTTAATTGTTGAAATTGCTGCTGCTGATATTCCTAACAAATTTTTACTTCACAATAGTTCACCATTTTTCTTTAGTTTTACATTTTACATTTGCCTTTACTTCTTCGGTTGCTAATTTGCTCTTAGTCTGAACATGTTCTGCTGCTTCCAAACTTGTTGGTATCTCTCTATCTCTACTTACATTAATTTACATATCTACTTTATTTTATTGTAGCTTATATAAGCATGTTAAATTTTGTATATATTCTTTTATATGTTATATAAATTGTTTTTTTTTCTAATTGAAAATTCGTTTCACTTTTTGTTACTATAGTAAATAGCTGTTATTTACTAAGAGTTACCTGAAATAATTGTGGAAAATCTACTTTAGTACTGGAACTAAGGCAACAATAAAGCAGCGGAAATTAATAAAAAAAAAATAAAAAACAAATGAATACGAGCTTACCGCTTACCATAATATAATATCACTAACTTAAACACAGCAACCATTCAAATTTACTACCCATGCCGGTGGCCGAGCGCTCTGAGGCGCACGTCTGCAAATTTTCTCCCCTGTTGGCGTGGATTCGAATCCTGCTCTGGACACGGCGATATACTGGGTACGTGCCAGTGGTTGAAGCAATTCTACTAACGAGAGTTGTGCTTACGACGTCTCCGGGATGTTGCATAGTACTTTCATGCTAAAAGTTGTGGCTCACAACATTTGTCAGGCCCAAATTTCCCAACATCCTCTTCCCTAATTTCCCTCCAGTCTGTGATCTGGTTACTAATTATCATCATTACGCTTCAATCAGTTAAAGTTCTTCAATACTCCCTTTTCGCGAGAAATAGAAATAGAAATCTATTTTTTCGTAACATAAATTTAGGGAAAAAGAGATTGGGAAATTTTAACTTGGCAAATGTTGCAAGGAGGCCACATTTTTGGCATGAAATTTTTACTCTACAATATTCCACTGACTTCGCAAATACAGTTCTAGTCAGTAGAATTGCCTCAACCACTAGCGCCCAAATAAATCACAACGACCTTTGCAGGAATCGAACCCACGTCAACAGTTGAAAGTATTGAAAAAATGTAACGTAAAATGCTAAAAAAAAGAACGCAAACTAGTCGAATGTCACATTCCAGAAGTTGTTAACAGATTTTAACTTTTATTTTAAGATTTATGAAAAAAGGAAATGCAGGTGATTCAAATTGCTCCACCCTGAAAATTGAGCCCACCAATTAACTATCTACGCAACGTTATTGAAAATATGTTTTGTTGCCTTCTATAAAATTGAATTAGAGAACAAAGTCAAGTATTTCAAGGCAAAAGGTAAACAAAATAAACAAAAAAAACACATTTAGCAGCAAAAATAAAACTTTATTAATTGAAAGTCCGAATAAATTTAAAAACAAAACAATTCCTATTTAAATTTTCCACTATCGAGCCAAACTGAAGGAATACGAAGAATAAAATGAATACATTCACATTCCATAGAGAAGGAAGAAAACATTTCCATTTAGTACTCTTAATCATAAAGGAAAAAAAAACACAAGAAAAAGACTAGTCCAAAGTTGGAAACAAGGGAAGAAGGGAGAAAAGAGACACAATTTTTTACACACTAGAGTATGTAATAACTAACATATATTAACTATTCATTCCTAATTCAATATATATATATATATTAATAAATATATTCCACTTTTCGTAATTAGTTAATAATGCAATAAAATATTTTCCTTAATAATTTATTTATTTGGTTTACGCTTCATTTGCTTGCTGTAGTAGCATTAAGGTTGATATGCTTTTTGTATGTTCCCACATTAAATGCTTTTTACTTATATTTTTCTCACTTTATGTTGTTTACTTTAATCATTTTCTGTATTACTGTAATATTTCGTATGTCATTTGTTGTCTTTCTTAATATGTTACATGAATAATTTAATTTTTAAACTATTTCTTCTAATTTTACACTAGATTTATACAATTTTATTGTACACTTGTGGCCTGCGTTGATTTTTGAACTTCCTTAGCAAATGTTCTATTTTCGGAATACCCTTTATATATGTAAAAAAATTTCACTCGAAGGGAGCGTTAAGGTTCATAATGCAGTGTTGACAAAAAATCAATTTGCTCCCGCTTTTTTCAATTTGTCAAAATTTTAAACTGTCTCATTAAGAGTTTGTTTAATTCGGCAACAAAACACGGCAAAAAATATGAACATAAGGAAGATGATTTTATTAAACTGAAAGATGTGGAAATAAAAAGTTAGTAAATAAGTCCCTGGTTGGTGAAAAATCTTGTAAATGAGATAAGAAGTTAATTTGCAAACACATCCGATCGTCGAAGTAGCTCTTATTAGCAACATCCTGTTGAGATGTTGCCTCTAACTGGACAATAGTATCACTATGTTTTTTACACACTAACTCTACAATAACAAAAAGGCGCGTTCATGATATGCATGTGATAGAAGAGCTCTCGATTCAATCGGACGGCCTGCAAAGATACAAATGACCACAATGATCGGAGCAACACCACAAGTGTACGTTAACACGTTTATTTATACTTTAATAACTTTTTTTATTTTTGGACGGAATAATTTAATTTGTTTAATTAAATGTAAATTATATCTAAAGTTTCCATACCTTTCTAATTTTATAAATAGTTAAATTAATAACAAATGAGGTTTAATTTATTTGAGAGTTTTCTTTTTCTCAGGTGAACAGCAGTCCTCCATGGTACTAAAATCATTTTGTCTTCTTTTGCGCGAAATATTAATATTGCTGTTCACGAAGATAATGAAACAAGTACGAAAACAGTTTTGAAACGAAATACTTTGGAATATTTGAAACATGCCTTTGGTTCACTTAAAACTAGTGTTTTTAGGAATACATCGTCACTACCCACTACCCACTTCTTTTCCCTAAATTAAAACACCCTCTTCTATTCCCTGTATAAATAATATCCGCGACAGAATCACCCTCATTTTCAACACTTTTTTTACATATTCCCCAAGGAAATTTTGATTCGCAACGTTTTGCGCAAAAATATTCTGTGTATTGTTAAAACTAAGTGTTAGGTTTTCGTTAAAACAAAAAATAAGTTAAAAATGGAAAGGAATTTATAATAACTTTGGTAATTTTTTTTGGAAATCTACACCTAGAATACTTTAAAATTACACGGCTAAAAAAGAGGGAGAGAGATAAACAAAGTAACACAGGAGACTTAGAAAGAATTTACTACTATACTTGTCTTTTATCACCTTTTACGTACTTAAAATACATTTTTGAAAGAAACTAAAACCGTTCGCTTTTAAATAAAGATCAGTTTTCATTTTCATGTTTCAAATTTTCCGTGATTTTGGTTTCTTGGCATTTTGCATTTGCACTTCAAAATAAAGAAGAATTGCATAATCTGAGTAACCAGTACATTTAGCATGCGTAAAACCAGTCTAATTTCTTGGCTCATTCTAAGAAAAAAATTGTATGGGGGCCATATTTCACTATAATTAAATTTTAATTTTTTCCTATAGACATAAAAAAGAAATCAAATCAATTCTTTCAGTAGTTTTTTTTTACAAAAGCTACGCTGCTAAAAATATGTAGCCCTTTAAGCCGTGCTTTACATTGCTGCAGTAGATGCGGTAGATTTGTGGTAGAGACATAGATTGCTTTCGAGCAAAAATATACTTATCACAGTATCAATATGAATATGGGAGGTAATACTGAAAAAGTGAAATGAATCCCTCAGTTTGTAACTGTCAAGAAGTTTTTATAGCCTGATACACTGTCAATTGTTTGTGATCGTTGTGAATGTTGCATTCTCCATTTAGACAGGCCTATTTAGAAATCTGGGACCGTATTCTTCAATAAGAAAACGTAACGAATTTGTGGCCAAGAATGTAAATGAACTCAAGTTGCAACAATCCCCGAAAAAAATTGCTCTCATGGGCTTCAAAAATAGTATTTTTCTATAATCTTAGTTTCTTTGACTTGGGCATTGCTTTAGAAAGCGAAGAGTACGTTCCCACAATAATTATTCAGCTTTTATATAAAGAAGAAAAGATTGAAATGTTTCTAAAAGCCAGAGCTCGTTTCTCTAGTGCCACTGCATTATTTGAAAGCAAATGCATATGCCAAGATTTATGTCAGATATTGAAAAAAGTAGTTAAATCAAATTATAAAATCCTTACAAGCTAACTTTTAAATTTATCTGAAAAATTTTTAAATTTTTCTCTCAAGTTTTCTTTTTTCTATTTTATATATATATTTTTGTTTTACGTTTAAATTCTACTCGACTTTTTATTGGTAATGATATGCACTGTCCTATGAAAATCAAGCCTGCTCTTTTTTTCGTTTTCATTTTTCTTGCTCGCGTCTTCTTTCTAAATGTCTTTTTTATTTTTTCCAAATTTTCTTTTTTTTTTTTTTTTTGAATTGTTTGTTTGTTTTCGCTTTTGTACCAGAAATGATTTTGTCGATTCCATTAGAAATATTTCCTTCAATGATTGTTCACTCGCATTTTATTTACTCTGGGCGGATATTAAAAAGGAATCTGGGAAATAGTGCACACCCTTTACTCATTAGATTAGACGTTGACTCTTCGTTTTTTTTTCTAAATTTTAGCGAGAAAAATTGAACCGACATCAATTATGGTACAATTTCTCACAAGTTATTGTTCTTGCTTCTGCCTCTTTTTTCTTTTCTTTTCTTTTCTTTTTTTCTGTTAGTTTCTATTGTAGATATGTTAATTTTTTTTTTAGATATATGTTAAAATTGTTTTCTTATAAGTTAAATATTTTTTACTGTCAATTTCTGACTATATGCTTTTTATCTTTTACAATTCTTATAAGTGTACGATAAAATGTTAAAATTAAAATTGACGCTAAATTTCATCTTGTTGTTGTTTTTTCCAGGCTGTTATAATTTTATTCAGTTTGTTTCAAATTTCTAAACTTTCATAGCAGATTTAGAAGTTCATGCAAGATCTTTTAAGTAGTATTGTTGTTTCCATGTTTTTTTTTATAGTAGTTTCGAAAGGAAGAGGAGTCTTTTCAAATGTTTTCCTTTTTGTTTTATATATTACATTTGTATTTTAATTATCTAAAAAGAAGATTTTAATTATGAAACCCTCATTTATTTAAAAATACTTTCGCTTCTTTTACTGTTGTTATGTTTCCCTCTAATTATTAATATTAATCACGGAAACAAGGAGTTATTTTTATTTATTTAAATTACTTAATTTGTTTTTAGATGTTTCTGGTAATTTCGTGTTTTACTTTCGAAATTTCCCTTAATTTTAATAATTTTATTAGTCTAGAAAGAGAGCTATGTAAAGGGCACATTCGGTTAAGCTGCAAATGTCTTTAATTTTTTCTTAATTTCATTTTTTACTCTTACATATACAATATATTTTTTTAATAATAGTAATATGTCTTCAATCAGAAAAGGAATATCCAATAAATCATATGTCCAAAAATAACACTTTTTACAAGTAATGAAAAACTTTGTTCACTTAGACGGTAACCTCTAATGCAAAGGAAAAATGTGCAGTTGTCATTTTATACAATTTTGTGGCTTGAACGCAAAAACAAGTGTTTCGAATTTCAGTTAAAAAGTAAGCTCATAGTTACAAGAGTTGTAAAATATAACAGGAAAGTATTCAGGAATTTATTGTCGATTTTAATATTTAGTAAAAAAATGAAAAACTGAGAAAAATTTGTACGAGATTTTAAACGCTATAAACTTCTTATTTTTTTCATAATTTTCTGTTGGGCTTATTCTGCTTTTGTTATCGTTTTAGTAATTGTAATTCATTTGAATGAGGCTTCTTCATTATAAAAGCCAACACTTTATAGTTTTTAATAATTGTTGCAAAAAACCTATTTAACAATGTTTTTGTTTTGTCACTTATCACTTTTTTCCTGTTTCATTAAATATTACAAGCATGTAAAATATTGGACCGCTCTTATTACAAGCTATACGAATTGTTATACAACTGAATTTAAATGGGATGCCACAAGGTTCACACAATTGTTCCTGGCTTTTTCTCTCTCTCAATGTTATCAACTGCTAACGAATATATGTGGACGCAAAAAACAAAAACAAAGTAATGTTGATACTGATGACAATTTAAAGGATTACAACTAGACTTTAAGAAATAAATAAACATCAAGGTGAGGCGCGATAAATAAACACCTTCTAACTCTAGTTCACAAGATAAACTCACATTCGCATAAATATTCACAGTCATAAGAACTATGCTTCTTCTTTAGTATATTCTTAAACAACTTCATATCATTTGTTCACATTTTCGGTTGCAATGTGAGAAAACACAATTTTTTATTACCTTTTAGTACTTTTCTCTAAAACATGTAAAAAACGAAAGGGATGATTGTTTTATTTATTACTATAAAGTTAATAATTTCTCTACGTTTCTCTTATGTTTATATACTCATTACTTAAGCTTTGTATATATTTATGTCATTGAATTCACTACAAAATAAAACAATTGCTTCTTTGTTAATAGTATCCATCTCTGGCGATGTCTCTTATGTAACCTATGCCCGCAGCTGTAATAATTTTGCCGCATTTTCCACAATTTCCCCTAAAGATTTTCGTTTTTACTAAAAGAATTCCCCTTGATTTGCACACATGTCAACGGCGATGTATTTTTTATTTTTAGACTCTTGTGATTTGTAATTAGTTGCTTTAAATGGTGGATTCTTTTTTTCAGATGTTTTGAGTGTGTACTGTCCTTGAAGGTGCATGTACCAATTTTTATGCTGCGACATGTGATGCTGCTGGTAAAACATAAATTCCTCCTCCTGTTGAAACGGGTCAAGTTGGTGTTGTCATTAAAAATGGATGAAGTTCACGTTCTGTTTTTTTACTCAAGAGCTCCTGCCTTGACTCCACGCCCGCTCCTCTGTGCAAAACATAAGAAAAAAATGTAAAGAAACGTTTTATTTTCATGGCTCTTTCAAGGAATTGTTATTTTTTGGTAGTTTGCTACAATTTTATTAGTATTAAAGGAGAAGTTTAACGTGGTTAAATTTTAGTTTGCTTTTTGTACTTGCAAGGGGGATGATTATTTGAACTAGCACGAATCCCATAAAGAACTCTTTTCTGGAATTTATTTCTTTCAGTTGTGTTTGAATAGATAAAACGACTTGCGAAATGAAACTGGGGTATTCAAAATTGAATAAAGTCAATTCTGAATTAGTTTTTCTTACAACTCTTATGATTGCCTGATTCATTTCGAGTCATACGCAAGACTAATCGATTTTATTTTTACATAAACAAATTTTTCGTTTCATTTCAATTAGACACGCAACTCTGTAAATATGCGTCATATTCCCCTACGTTGAGGTAATCGTGTGAATTACACTTTGGTGATGTAATTTTTTACGTGATTTTAGTTTCTGTAGAGTAAAACGTCGACTCACCAATTTTCACCAAATTTAAACCTAAACTTAAACCTTCTTGTGCATACGAGAGTGCCAAAATCTTATGTGATATCTCCTGACTTTAATGGCAATGGTATTGACTTCCCGTGTGTATCAACTTGTCTGTCAAATTATTTTAAGTTAGATATTAATGTACCGAAAGTAAAATGAACTCTAGATTGTGCGTAGAGGCAAGGTGGATAGGAAATCTAGTGAAATTCTTTAGCTCTAGCCTTATTTGAGACTTTTTTATAAATTTGAGGTGCAGTGGACTGTAACGTTTGAATCTGAGTGACCAATTATTTGAGGTCTACTCTTTAGATCTCCCTTTGCATAAGAAACCCTTTAAAGTAGGTTGAGTGAACTTCGCATAATTCTGTTAATTTACAAACTTACAAAAACTTGAAACCCTAATTTCACTCATTCGAAAAATAATCACGAAAACATCAAAAATTTGTTACTTATAATTTTGGCATCTGATACTAATTACAAAGAACAAGGAAGAAGTAGGTGACTATGGAGGCCAGTTTGCAGGTGGATTATCTACAAGCATTTCGTTGCTGCTAGTTTTATCAACCATGTTTTGTAACTTTCGAACAAAAGAGCCCCTCATAGGCATTAATTTTTCCTAATATCTGAGCTAATACCTGACAAAAACTCACCTCTGTCCGTACACATCTGATGAATCTGTTCACACTTTTTTTGCCGTTAATCAAACAAACAAAGCAACTTTTACATGATGAACAAATAATAAACACGTTCCACATTGCGTCATCCCAACTGCGACGACGCAAAAATCTTTGTTTTTGCCGCTCAATCTGGCGATAATTAATAAACGGAAAACGCTTAATCATCCCCGACAGAATCGATTAAAAGTGGTTCTGTACCGCTGTATTATAGCATGTCCCAGCACACATAACCTCAAAAAGATTTAACCACGCTAAACTTTGGAATGCCTAATTTTTGTACACGACACAAACTATAAAAAAAACAACTACGATTTTATTTTTTGAAACAGGTGTTTTGATTGAGGGGTGCATAACACTAACGCATACATACATACATACATACATACGTCTCTAAAGTGATGATGATGGTGCTGTTGATGGTGCTGTAGTGCTGTAGTTACGGGCTGTAGTGCTGATAGTGCTGGTGATGTTAATTCATTTATCATTTTCGATTTAGCATATTCAATACGGATAGATCCACGATCGGACGATAGGAGAAATTTACCTTGAAGTTGATTCATGGCGGCACCAGCACTGGCCGAATCTTTAAATTCAATAAATGCAACAGGATTGTTACCTGTGCCGTGCAGACCATTACTGTGCATTCGTAGGCGACAAAAGCCAGGCAAACTGTGCATTTTTAAACGGTTTTGTTTTTGATGTTGTTGTTGTTGTTTTTTTTTACATAACAAATGCATGTATTTTTCATTTTCATTCATTTTTTGCGATTTTTTTGTTTTGTTTTTGACGTGGTTTAACATTGAAACAATGAAACAAAGTAAAGAAAAGTAAAATAAGAAAAATGACAGAAATTAATTCGATAAGAGTGAAGTAAGAAAAATGCAATAAAAATGCGATTTTTCTTTCAGTTACGTGTGCAGTTCATAAAAAATATTGCAAAGAAAAATGCAAATATTGTGAATGTCACAAATAATTTGGAATTAACGACTTGTTGTACCTTAACTGTTCGTTTTTTCATGATATTTTCAAAATTTACAACTTTATGTGGGGCTTTTAGTCTACACTGGTGGAAATTCGATCAAAAGAAATATCTGCATTGGTAACACTAATTGTACACCCTGTTCAAACAGAAATGGAAGTGAGTTTCATCAATAATCCTATTTCAATTTTACTTCCGGCTCAATTTTACTTGGTTTCATTTTAGTGTTTGTGGTTTTAGAAATTTTTTAATATATCTTCAAAAAACTGTTGAGACTATTTTTTTCCTTTTAAATCACAAATTTTCTTCTCGATCAAATTTCCACCAATGCATACTGTTTTAGACAAATTCTAATTGAAACGAATAATTCTTGTTAGCATATATGTGAGATGTTTAATAAATTGTAAGTATTTTCTTATCTCGTCCTAGCAATGCAAAAGTGCTATTGCAATTTCAAATACAGCATCGCTACAAATGCCCAGTACTTGTACTTTAAAAACTTGTGCTCGGTACTTGAAAACAATCAAGTACGAGTGCTTTTCCAAGTAAAATAACTGTACTGCAAGGCTTCCCAGTATATATGGTGAATAGGGAGACATGGCCCATGAATTTGGGCTTCTTCGTGTGGGGCACAATGAAAGATATTGTTTGCTCTAGCCTAGGCAAACTACAACTGCTTTATACCTCTGCCCATCTTCTTTTCTACCAGAGCCATACTCTATAATAGCATAAGCTTTGACCGTAAAAAATCATCGATTGTTAGTGGCAAAGGGTAAGCTCCTCTTCTTTTCCATTGCTTTAACTGGGTGAAATCGTTTCAATTAGAATTCAACCTCCCGAGTATTAAACGGCCCAGAATCAAGTATGTGCTTACATCTATTACACTTCGACATCCGTGTATTTGACGGGGTGAATAATTGAAATTGCTCAAAACACAGCGGTATCAAACGAACCAAATGAACAAAAAGAACATAACAATTTCGCCCGTAATTTATAGTACAAGAAGAAGTTATAGGATAAGATAAGAAGAGAATTCTCAAATCTACAGAGTTATTTACAAACACAAAAATATTGATAGGGTGTCTTACCTGGAGAAAACTTCCTTGAGTTCATGTTCTGATACAAATTGTCCTAAATTAGCAACGAACAGAGTTGAGCATGGCGCATTCGCGGCAAGAGGAGGATTTGGTGGATGCGAATTACCAGCTGAACCAACTGGGCTTGCCAAGGCTGGACTTGGTAAAAAATGGTGTCCAGCCGGTAAGCCGGCCGACACATGCATTGATGCCGGGTGTATTGCTGATGGATGCGGCAAAGTCATTTGAGTCTGGAAAAATAAAATGGAGAATTATTTAAATTTGATAAACTTTTAGGAAGCTAGTTTTTTTTTATTATTTTGTTAGAAGGATATATTAATCGCCTCACTGAATTTCCTGTTCATATTTGGTTTTAATAAGGTTAAAGAGCAAAATCTGGGAATGTAACCTTCATAATCATAATCGCGACGATAATATCTAGTGTCGATACCCTGAGGTACTGAAGTACTGCATGTACTGCAGATTTGTTTTTGCAACCATTGAGGCTTGAATAGGAAATTACATTTTAAAATTTATTCATATCGCTCGCAAATATTTCCTGGTAATGATACCACTGGGAGTGTCCCACTAATTTTATATTAAGCCTTATTTTATAAAAATAAATGAAAATGCAACGTACTTACTTGGTGCATAGGTTGCTCTAAAACTTTGTCTGTATTTAGTCAGAGGTAAGATCTGACCGGCACTTGAGGATGCAGAGCCGGATGCACTAATGTTGCATGCTGTAAGGCTGCAGCTCCAGGTAGCTCAGCGGCGGCAGCAGCTGAATATGCTAGCGGATGATGCCATAATTCAGGTCCACCGGGAAAAAAGGGTGTGCCCAAATCTAATTTGAAAAAGGCAGAAAAAACCCAATGTGACCAATTAGTAAAAAGGATATATATATATATCGGAGGAGGGAAATTCTTGTTACGTTTATTTTTCACTTCTTTTACAATCATTATTTTCTCTTTTTTGTATTATTCTTAATTATTGACAAAAAGCGCTGACTTTTAATACATTTACAGGATAAAAAGGATGGGAGAGCGGAAGTATTCAGAGTATTTTTCCAGGGGGATAGGACATTTATGCTACATGCACTTTTTACCACGAGGAGATTTTATGAATTGCCAGTGTTACCATATGCAATAGACACATTTCAACATCATAAGTGATCAACTGGTGTATATTTGGTGCGGATATATTTGCTGTAAGTGCATATTTTCATAAAGCTGTGGAGGGGATTGTGAGGGGGATACAAAGCGCTAGAAATAAGTCTACATTTTTACTTTAAAAAAATAATAAAAAGAAAAAATAAAAATAATAGTACTGCCTACAAAAAGTTACCCTACCAAGAAGTACTACAATTCTTTTTCTTTTAAAGGTTATTAAACTAAAATGTTTTTCTCTTTTCTTTTTTTCTTTGTGTTTACTTACGTCCAGTGAGTGGGTGCATCAATGCAGGATGTGCGGCTGTTGTCGCTGTATTGGGCTGTGGTTTAGGTTTGCTCACTTTCGTGTTACTCTTGGCGAATTCCAAGCGTATTGTTTGGGGCATATCGGGATCGAAGCGAACACCCTGCTGCAAATGAGCGTACAGCGGTTTTTTGTTGTATAGGTGTTTGGATATTTTTTTTTCTTAATTATTATTATTTTCTCTTTTTTAGATTTGTCTTTTTCAAGCAAAAACCAAAATTTAAAAAAAAAAACTTTCATGGAATGTGGGAAGGATAAAGGATGTGGATTTTAATAACGGCAAATGTAATGATACAAAGTCAAAAAAGTGAATATAAATAACCATAGTTAAAACAGGTGAACCTTATACATATTCGTTTCCCACAGTAAAATTAATAGTTAGTCAAAAAAATCACTCAGAACTAGTCTTTGGCGCCTTGTTTCCTTAATATACTGTCGATTCTTGGAGGCAATGGTCTCCCTGCGTTTTTCCAAACAAATAATTCTGTAGGGTAAGCACATAGTTCCTTCCTAGTACCATAAAAACGACATTATATGGGGAAAATCAAAGAACAAACAAGAGAAATTTACTGAAAAGCCGGCGGAGGGAATTAATAAATTTCGAATTATTAAAATCAAGGTCTGAAAATTTCCGGAGAAGATTATGCCAAAAGGTAGAGAGTAATCCGAATCTAATCCTGAGTAGGTCAATAAATTTAATTACTAAGCAGGCGCAGCGTAGTGTGCGGAAGATAGTGGTTGACTACGACTAAGTAGTTGATCATAAACTCGGGAGTGGCTGTGATCAAGATTTTCTAAAACAAGACTTCATTTAAATTACAATCTACGGGGTAATCATCAATTCGACCAATTGGTTGGTTGGTCTAATTCGTCTTTTGGGTAAGACAGAAAATTCAGACTCATTTCCTAATCCAGTCACCTGATTTTTATATGATTCATCTCTACTTAAATCGCAAAAATGACCTTTCAACTCGACTAACTATCTTGCTCATGATAATTTCTATTATCCGACACGATATCGGCAGGAAACCACGATTTGATGTAATTATAACGAAAAATTACCGGTCACCTTTTATTGATTTACGATTTAGGAACGGGGAAAAAACCTCCCACAACAGTTTGAATGCTGTTTTCCTCCGTTTTCATTGTTTTTCTGACTACTGATGTGCTTACCTTGCTATTGTTTTTCTTTTTTCTACATTGTTTTTTCTGTGCGGCTGTTGACGTGCATGTAATTGTTGCATTAACTGCAACATGCAGGAATATTAGAACCGAGTTAATAATAGCCTTCGGTGGTAATTTGACATGCAATTTGGATTCTATTTCATTGCCCATAATCACAATTAATTGTTGTGGTCTATTTTTCTTTGTTTCATCGTTTCTCTCGATGGTGATTGATAAAAATCTCTCATCCCATCCGATCCGTTCTATTTCGGTTTTATTAATAAATGGATTAGGGGATGAAAGGGGCGCGGCATGGGTGAAATAAAATTCGCCAAAAAGTTTCCATTTTTAATAGAAAACCAACAAAAAGCTTTCAGGGGATGGAATGCAGGAGATGCTAGTCGGATTATATTGTGCAATATTTCCACATATCTTTTTGTTTTGGTTGTTGGTTGATATTCTAAACAAACTTAGGAAAAATAGATAAAAAAATAAATAGTTTTCAGAGAGGATGAGATAGTGGATGTGAGTAAGAAAAATTAGGCAGAAAGAAAACAAAATAAATAATTTTTTGTGGTGGTGTTTCAATGGTGTGTGTTTGAGTGAAAAAGATATATTATTTTTTTTTTGGGGTGGGGGGGGGCGGTGGGGATAGTTTAAACTTTTTTCCAAGTTCCAAAACAAAAAATTTCTTTTAAATCTAGGAGGGGCGGGGGGTTGTGAATGTGCAAGCGCAATTGGAAAAATGAAAACAATCACGGTGATGTGACCATCATGCAAAGATACATATTCGGATAAATTGCTTTTGTACATTATACAGCTAAGGTATAGATATAGAAAAGGTATACAAAGTAATATCTAAATCTTATGTAACATTTCTGCACGCATAACCAGATTCAGTTTCAAGGTTAAACTAAAGATAGAATTGCAGTTGCACATTTGAATCGTGTTGTGTTTTGTAAAAAAACATTGGTGAAAAATTATTGGAATCAACTGGGAAATTCTTATGAATTTAATTTTAATTAACCGCTGAAATCGAAGTCTGGGAATTAAATCGCTTGCTTTATTCAAATCACCTTCGAAATAAGATTTTCGATGTTTGTGGCTATATTAACTAGGACGAAGGCATATATATAACTATAAGCCGTTTCAATGTTAGAATTCTTTAGATATCTGAACCCTACGGATATCCAAGCTCTGCCAGTATTCTTAACTGTTGATGTATTTAATCTTAAGTATTATCACCTCAATTATTTTACCACTTTTAATTAGGGTCAAGTCTAGGTATCGGCTTCAGTTCTCATGTGAAGCTCAACCTTAACCCTAGGATGGCCCAGAAATATTTTATAAATTTAATAGTTTTATTAAAATACAACTGTCCTTCATATCGTTCTGATCAAAATTTAAGTAATTTTTAATATTTTCTTTACAGGTCACCTGCGGACCTGAAGTGACAGACGCTGTTTTCGCTAACTCACAATAAAGGGTAAGTTAAAAATGCATTTTCCTTATTTTTATAACGATCGCTATATAATTAAGAAGCAACTGTTTCACTTCAATGACATTCGTGCTTGATTTGTCTTATGGACAACCGGTCGTTGGTTGGACCTTCTACCCTAGCCGTCGTTGGTTTCTACACACGTTTGCTCATTATGGGTTTATGTTTTATGTTCTAGAAAAATCAGGTATAAACTCATTCTGTTACCGAAAAGGTAAAGACGACTTCTACTAAAAGTCAACACGTTGAAACGCTTATTCTAATTTAAGATTGTCAAATTTTGAGTGATTGGGTTATATGCTCCGTAGTTGTTTCACAGAGTTTGAAATCTTGCTTCTTCACTTAAGTTTTATTCCATTTGTGTTACAGTGAATATTTTCTTCAAATTTTCTCACATCAGTGCTGGGATGCCACAGGATTCCATACCATCAATTCATACCATACCATCACCTGTGCTCTTGTAAAGATGCCCTAAATCCTCTTCTTCCTTTCTTTCTTATGGGATAAGCATTTCAAGGTGAACTAAACCTCAGACACTCTCAGGGTTTTATATGCCTGTATTTAGCTTATTTTATTTTCAATTCTGATCATCTAGCCAGCATAGATTGCTACGAATTATTTTATTTATAAAGATGATGTTGGATGTTAAATACGAATCAAAAGTGGGATGAGTTCGAGAAGAGATCCCCTAACAACTATCTGAGTTTTCCTCAAATTTACTGATCTTTGAAAATTCGCTCATTCCGAAAACGTCAAAAGTTAAAAGAGAGTGAATGCGCTTCTCCAGAAATTCTCCTATTACTTTTTTTTTACTAGACCTTAAACAAAGTTCTAAGCCCTAAAGAGTACCATTTCCCTTCGGGTTCTTTAAGTCTTTCAACAGGACGAAATCTTAATAAAGCAAGCGATTTAAGTAGACCTTCGACAGTTTTCGACACAATTCTGAAACTTTCAAGGTGGATATTATTAATTAGGAAGAATAAAAATTTCTAGCAAAGTAAGGAAATGAAAATAGAACAAAACAACTCAAGAAAAGGTCTCGATTTTACCTGTAAGTCCTGCTTAGCTGCTTCGGCTCCCGCTCGCGTGTGGAATGTAACAAAGCCGACCGGCTGTGGAACATACAAGGTTCAGTAAATTACCATTTTCATTCAACTATGACCACTTGAAGGCACTTACCGACGCAGTTTTTCCATTCTTGCTGGTAACTTTCAACAGCGACCCTTCGTAGCCCTGAAAAAGTAATGAGCAGATAGGAAATGATTCCTCCAATTTGAAACAGAAAATCGACAGAAACTTACTTCGTATGCTCTAAATAGCAAGTAGAGTTCTCTGGGCTTGGCGTCCATAGGCAGTCCACTGACAAACAGCGTTCGAACCTGCAAAGAGGAAAACGAGAAAAAATAATGAAAACTTCTGCAGCGAGGAGATAATTGCAGGCTTTGGATGTGTTCACCGCGCCGCGCCGGGGTGAAGTTCGTGGTTAATGGAAAACTTTTTGGAGAGATTTTTTTTTTATCGCAGGCCTTTATCGGCATCGACTAACAGACGGCTTGCAGATCGAATGGGAAGTGCTTAGGAAGAGTTTTTCCTGTGCAATTTTTCCTAATAAAGGAAAATTAAAACGTGTTCTATCGGAAAATCTTGACACCGATTTACACTCATGAGACTCCCTCGAAATTGAGTGTTCGTTCGGTGAAGGAATTTATTTCTGTCGCCTGGAGAGTAACAGGTGGCAAACACTACGTACTGTCGTGCTGGGTGGTGTGAAAACGTCACGTCGGTAATGACCCCGAAGTGTTAAGAATCCAGCGAATGGGGAGCAAAACGCGTAATAAATTTGAAATTGCTCCGATCTCTTTAATCAGGGGATTTCATCATCAGCAGCATCAAAGGCTTTAAATTTAGCGAGCATTAATTAACCCGTAATCGTCTCGAAGGCTTTTTGGCAGGGTGTGTAGTCTTAAGGCGAGTCCAAAACGAAAGACTCGTGGCAGCGGCGTCGACAAATCATTCGCGGATCGGGCGGACCGGGGACCACCAGCTCCCCTGTGGCTTGTTGGATGCACTGCTGATTAATTTGCTTACAAACGGCGTTACACGGAAAGGTGCAGAATTTATCGCTGCAGGTCATCACAGATGCAACTGTGCGAACATGCAAGGTGCACTCTCCTCGTTAGTTTCAGCGATGGAGACAGAGAATTTTGGCTAAAGGTGTTAAATTTGGGAGGGACTTGTAAATTTTTCATTAGTTGTGATTAATGCTGAAAAATCCCTGCCACTATGAACTTTGACTGCAGCACCTCCGAAAGTTTTTCATGAATTTTAAATTCACGTTGTGGAAGAGTTCCACTTCAGCGAGAGATGCGCCCTTTCTAGATAAGTACGGTATATTTATGGATTCATCCTCCTAGAATCAAGGCATGCAGCTATATTTGGTAATTAAGAACTGTAAAAAGGGGAACAATATAGGTATTTTATGAAAGGGAGGTGAAGGCAATAGCGATTATCAAAACAACAGTGAGCTAGAAACCTGTTGTAGATCGGACCATTCTTCTGGTTCAAAAGTGGCCAAGAGCTCAATAGCTCTCCATAGTCCAATATTTCACTTTCCATGCTTTCCATGTTGTAATAAAGCAAGTGGAAGACGTCAACGGCTTGTTGAATAGGAAACCACCAAGGAACAAGAGTTGGTTAGGGATTCAAGGTTTTTCTATCGCAGGTACTGAATGTTCAACCTAAAGGAAGAGGCATAGAAAATGGCACAGAGAACAAGTACTCCTGCCTCCTCTTTAAATGGAGTCCAACAGAATTCACCGAAATCATATCAGCAATCACTTGAAAGCCATCACAGCGCGACTAATTTTTTTTAACACTTTTGAAATGTTTCAAAAAAATTTCTTTCCACGCCGCACAATTAACTTGAATGCCGGTAGTTCCTGTCACTTGTTCCTCGAAAACAAAAGACTTGAGGTATTCGCTCTACAGGTAAAGACGAAAGAGGAAGTGGAAAAACGCTCTATAAAGGTTGTGGGCAAGAAAACTTGAGACCTGGCTGAATTAGACAAGAGAAGGGTGCTGTGTCAGAGCGTCACCTTCAAAATGATTGCATGAGATGTCAGGGATCCGAGGTGTGTCATGTGTGCAAAAATAATTACCACAAGCTTTTCCTTTTTTTCAGAAGGTGCTATCGCCACCCTAACTTCCCGTTGGCCTGCCCCAGGCATGAGAACTCTTTGTATTTCGGGCTGATGCGTGACTAAGAGTTGTGTTGTGGGTGTGCTTTTTAGTAAATGAGGAAAAAACGAGAACAAAGTTCAAAGGGGGTTGGTTCAAGTTGAAGTGAAGGAGTTTCCACCAACCTAGCCGTGCTCTTTGCTGTGATTATCTGGGGAATCACGCTTGAGAGATGTTTTCAGTTGAAATTATGCCGCCCTAAATAGACTCCTAGAAGTGATACGAAATCCAGGAATGCTATCGCAAACCTCGTGATTTCCTGGTGACACACAAAATTTCACTTTTCACATGCTCGACAGTGCCAGGAAAAACTCCCAAGCATCCGAGACGATTGCATAATTCTCAATGAATTCTATCTAGTTCTGCTGGTTGTTGTCCACAATTTGTTTCTGTCGTGCTATTACAGGATGAGTAATTGCATTGGTGTCAACATGCCGGGCCATAATATAAAATCGAATTAGCCGGACAGAGTCCTTCACCGATGATAAAGGGAATGCAGCTGAGCGCCCGGTTCGCACGGACATAAATCTTTTCGACATATGATTTGGTCGGGGGCAAAAGTTTTTGCCGCAAAATTATATTTGTGTAGGGCACTTTGTAGGTCTGCGATTTTCTATTTGAGAGGAAATGGAGTGGCCACGTTCACAGCCAACATATGATAGGAGGCCTTGGCTATGTAGTCCGAAAAGGAGAAACCTTTTCGACTATTTTGGATGATGGCCAATTCCGGGGCAATTTATGGCGTTATAATAAGCATAGACGACGTTGAATTTTAATGCGGTCTTAATAAAGATGTTGAGTCAGAGACATCGAATACCTGTGTGCAAAAAACGCCAACCCCTAATAGGCCTGGACGAGATGTAGTGTTGCCCATACACCCCCAAAATGCTTTTCGCAATACTCGGCATTTATATAGCTCCTTCTTTAAAGTACCTTGTTAGGATGAGTTCAATTCTCTGTGCTGGACGACGATGTGTGCATAGGAAAACTGCAACGAAAAAGGGTCTGTTTTGGCGAGCGTCTTTATCCGTATGTAGGACATGTGGAATGGACTAGAGGCCTGCGGTTAAACATGTTTTCGCTTCGCTGACTTAAATTTAGTGCTGCAGAATTGGCCTGTTCTGTGCCATACCTTTGTGTTTTATGCGACCTGAATATATAAAACAACACAGAAATTTACCTTGAGGTAAAAAAGTACTCAACAAAGGCCCCATTTTACGGTGAGAATTTATTCTCAATGGTTGTAAAGGAGAGCTCAATTCGCTAAGAGTGAGTTATTCAAGAGGATTTTCTTGGGCTATAAAAAGGATGAGCGCTGTAAGGGTAATAGCTTTTTACAGGATAGTTCAAAGGCGAAGAAAATTCAAGTAGTGTTTGCTTTTAAGCTTACAGCCACTTATCCTGGGGACAGTTATGCAAAATATTGTCGGAAATAGGATAAAGTTGTTTTTAAGGTTTAAACGGAATATTTTAGAATCTTTACTGTGATTTAACAGAAATTATATAGCGTGTAATGGGAATTTATGACATTTGTAAGGTTAAATTTTAGATCTTCGACGGATACTGTTTTGATAAAATATGTATCTAGATTCTTTCCGACATATCTACCTCTAGAAATACTAAAACTTAGGTATATCCTGTAGCTTAGATAGGTTTCTTTATTTCTTTATATCTTTGTATATAAGCTCTTGGGATTTTGGATGCTGGGCTAGCATTTTTTCTATTAAGCAAAGGAATTATTTGCCTTTAGCAAAAAAGTCGGTAAATTTTTCATTGCGTGTTTAACAAGTCTAAAACAATCTTTCTTTGTTTTCTTTTCTCCTTTTTTTTGAACTTTTCTTTCCAAACATTTACTTCCCACAACATTGCAGAAGATTTTGTTCTACACCGTGATCCCGGGTACTTATGATAAGAAGTCAGCCTTAAAATCATTTTCTGAACCTGAATCGATTTCCACTCTAATTTCCATCAAAATTTTGCATACCAAACGATTCTCTGTTCAGTTACCGTCAAAATCGAAAAGGAAATCGCGTAGCACCGGCTTCGAACATCTTCAAATTTATGAAGCAGATATCAGCCTCCGTCATTAATTCCTCATTGTTCGAGAAATTATGCAGAACTTGATGGCAGGGAACCTTCACCTATAATTACTTTCAATATAATTTCCCGGGGCTACGCCCTCTCCTATCCTACCCCACCTCTAGCAATACATTATGAATTACCTGCCTATGCCTACCCAAAATTCCATAAAGTTTTCAGTTCGCCAGCAGAAGATGTCGTTAAATTTAAGGCGGACAAATCTTCTGGGGAATCAGATGTTATCTTAATTTTCTGACTGAAGAAGCATGCATTAAACCCGTTAAAACCAAATCAGGCTTAAATCTGGTTACACGACAAGCTCATTAGCCAGGATGACTTCCATGAAATCTAGATATACTTCCATCACTCGTCTGTGCCTAGGTAATACCAGAAAAGTTTAAAAGGCTCCCCTCGAGGACGTTGCTCTGAAATTTTCTCTCCCACCAATGCCATCCAAGCTGTGACACTTAAATCAAGTAGAGTTAGACGCCCCCGTGCGGTGAAAGTAACAACGACTAACTCTTCCCCAAAGGCCCAACAAATTCCATCCGTTAAGGGTTTGGATACGGAGGAACAAGTGTTTCAAGTTTATCCTAATTAATACATATACGGCCCTGTCTACTTACGGGGCTGCATTAATCCGTCCTCTGTCAAGTTTCCAGATGAATACCCCCATCGGGGTACGGGGCGGAGTGTATTTGTGCTCTGTATGCATTATTACTCCACCGCACGATGTGGGTAAATAATTAAAAGTCATTAACACGTGAAGTTCTGAGAAATATGCGGAAAGTTTCCTCAAGCCGTTAAAAGATGGCGTTGGGAAAGTAATGGGCTCGCACACATCCCCGTAGAAAAGGCTTTATACACTCGGGCAAATGAAGTTTTTCCATTAGCTGAGAACGGCACAAATTGGCATCAGAGCAGAGCACAAAGACTTCCAGTTTTGAGGTCAGATAACCACAGAATCGAAGTGCGGTTACGGCAACCTAACTAAGCCACATTTGATCTCATTTGCAGCCATAGCCATCAAATCCATTAAATAGTTATGAATTTCTGGCTGCAGCTGTTGTATCTGCTCAGAAGATGAGGTGTTTCGGTCAGTCTCAGCTCCAGCACGACATTCAAGTGGCCCGGGAGAAAGGGTTCACAGTGAAAACACCACAAGAAACTTCCGGAGAATGAATGGAGGATGGACGATTTGTAATGGAACGGAAGGTATGCTAAGGAGTTGTTAATTTTGGAGTGGATGTAGCATGTCAGGTGGTTGGCAGACATGCAGCAGTTACAGATTGAGATTATGTGGTTGGTCTAAAGTTAGTTCTGATGGTAGTAGCTGGTAGCTGCCTCCATATTCAGCTACGATGGTACAATGTGGTACCATGGGTAAGTACGTCAGAATTCCTGAGGATGGATTGTGGAACCGAACAAACAGTGATGTGGAGAAGGAACGTTTCTATCCATTCATGTGCGCTTGCATACACATCAGGTCAGCTAGGATTAATTAAACGAAGTATACATCCATTAATCAGTTTACTGCAGAATTTAATTAGGCAAAGGACTAAGTCTGCAAAGTGAAATAGATGCAGTTGGAGAATTAATTGTGAAAAGTCTCTTTTGTTTGTAGTTATGAAGATGAATATGAAAAATTGGTCTGGGATGATTCTTCTCAGGATTTGATGGTGATGCTAGCACCGGAAGTAATGATGCGGAAAGAAATGTGTTTGGTGGTTTAGAGATGCATCATTTAAAACCGGATGGTTTTCATTATTTCGTTATGTCTGCATAAAAGAAGACTTGAGTTCACTGGAATCTTTAAAGTTCCAACGTTTTGAATCTGAATATCGCGATCGCAGCTTGGAGTTCTGTAGGTAGATACCTGGTGAATTTATCTAAAAAAAAAACCTAGCGAAAGAAAATTAAGGTTTTCTCGACTTCACATTGGCAAGATTTTATTTAGTATTTTATTTCAAATGCATTTAAATTTCGTAGATGTCTTATATCAAACTACTCTAAGAATGAAATATCTTCATTCAAACTTTAGTCATGCCACTAATACCACAAGACCTTGCCAAGGAATCAAATTAATAAGTTCAGAGCTGCTGATCTTTTTAAAGATGAAGTTGCGATAGCAAAATTATATTTGATGCAAAAAAAGAATAGCGACTGCTTGGACAAAAACAGCTTTGATTACTTCACTTTTTTCCAGGAGCTTCAGTTTCTTTAAAAGTTTTTTAAAATGTATGGCGGCGGGTGAGAACGAGCTTACTTGATGCTCGTCTCGATCTGACGTCACTAATTGTTATAACGAGACGAAAACTTGCATTGGAATCGGTCCTAAATCCCATTCTGTTCGAACATGGTGGGATTTCTGATTTGTACTGTATTCTGTGGTAGAAGTGTTTACTAGATTTCCCATGACTGTAGGGAGTCAAGAGATTCTAATAATTGGGCTTACAACTCACAACGCACATGGATAAATTTACTAAAAGTTTTTACTAACTTCGCTAGCGACATTCATTTCTCCGTCCCGTGAATTATCTTCTTTGCATGAAGAAGTAATTAATTACCCGCAATGGAGGACCATACTATACCTATTTATACACGAAATTATGCCAGCCCGCCTGCCTTTACTCGAATTAACCGCCCCAGAAGCTATTTATAAACGTTTATGGCATTTAGTGGCATCGAATTAACTCTTTCCTTCTGCCTCCTGATAGTATATTATTTTGATTAATGTCCTGTATCGGTACCAAGGTGAAATTATCATGAAATATTACGACGAAATTACCAAAAAAATTGGTGTCACTTGGTGCCAATCGGTTGCCGCAAACAATGGCCGGAAGCGCTTTGAATATTGTCTACGAGAATCTATGATAAAATTTACCATAAAAAGTACGGGGTTCCGAAAAAACCAAACAGCCAAGAGTTGACTTATTATTGTTTACCAAACAAAAACAAATTCCATTACCTTGGCAACGCCAGGTAATGTGTCACCGGCGTGTACCGCAATACCCAGGTACACACTACACAGGTATGTGACATTCTCACTGCATTTTTTATTCCTTTTTTATATTGAGTTTTTTTTTTGTAATCTTCTGTGCGATATTGCGTTGCATTTTTACATGGCCCGACATTTACGACTTTGATATGGAGGAGATTCATTTACTCCACTTGGCTAGCCAAGCAGAGATTAATCATTTTGCAGCTTGTGGACGACTGCTTTTTTCTCGCATTTCAATAGATCCCCCGGTGTTGATGAATTCATCTGGCGGAACAATTGATGCCATTGATAAAGCCCGAGCCCCCTCCCCCCCGACAATACGGCCGACATGTACTTTTCCAGTAGTTTTGAAATAAGTAAGAAAGCCAACTGGCTTGATACACTATGAATCTTACAGCGTCGAGAGTGAATAGTGTGATATCAGTCGGATCCCGCCACCCCTTATGATTTCCAGATATATTCCACAAAGCAGTGATATGCACGATAAATGGCATCGTCGTCGTTGGCGTCGTTTTCTGCAGAATTATGCAATAAGCAACCAGCCCACAACTGACTACTGAAATGAGACCATAAAATACAAAGCCTTAAAAATAATACAAAGCGGGGCCTTATTAAGTTACTTCTGAGGGGATTCATGCGTACCACCAGCCAGACTACTTTGGCCATCTCTAAATTTGCGAGATCTTCGTGTAAATTACGTCAAGATGGGTAGATGAGGTCGGTCTTAATAAGAATGGAGCAGCACAAGAACAAAACCCGTTTGCAGTATGTTTGGATTTGCTTTTCACATGTTATGCGGGTGGATTCTTGTCGGAATCTCGAGGAAGGAGTTGATGGTACGTCGTACCACATACCGAGTTGTCCATGGAAATACGAGCAAATTTTAGCCCCTCTCAGGTTTTTTTATTCACGTTTAAATGTATGTACTTGTTTTTTTTTAAAGGTATTGTATTAATGAACATGTGCCTTGTTTTTGATCGCTTTCAAGGCCAGCGAGAAGCGTTACTACCGAAAGCCACTAAAGAGCACGTCAGAGCGAATTACAAGTTTCACGGAAACATTTTTAGCTTTTCAACTAATCTCAGTTACATAAAAACTTCACTACTTTGAGGGAGAGATACAACGTAGTTGCACTTTTTGTTCAACATTGGTAGAACATAGTTTGCAACCACAAGATTTAATAATCTCATCATTATTTGGTAAGTTCAAAGATACTTGCACAATCGGCTTGCTACGCTTAAAAAATGTATTTAGACTTTTTGGACTCAATAAAGCCCACTCTGATGACATAAATAGTAAAGCACTCTGCAGGTGCACCAGTTAAAGTCAAACGTATGTAGGTCCATGCCGGTGACCAAGCTCTGCTGTACAAAGTGTACAAAGCCAAGATTTGAATTCAAATTGTGCCACTACTAAAGATATATAAAATTCAGATTTGTTAAACAAACAAAGCAAATATTTTTTGAACATTATAAATATAATGAATAAACAAAACATCGACCATTAGTTATTGTTGACTGATATTGTTAGGGACTAACACGTCGCACTATTTCGTCTTCCATTTCCATCGAAATCCTGGCAAGGAATTGCGGTTGACTCCCCCTCTGAATACCTAACAACAATTTTCCAAAATAACAAAACAAAAATTAAATTGAAAGCAATTACCAAATTAAAGTCAGCGCAAACATTGTCCCACCAATATATGACTAATTTCATGCTACAATGAAACTCGAATTTGCTAAATAGAGTAAAACAGAACTCCAGTGGACAGCGGACTACCAGCCGTTGATTCCAAGCACGTTTTGATGGTTTAGTCGATTTTATAAAAGGTGAACAAAAAAGCGTGAAAAAGTTCAACGGACATCATCACTGCACTAGCAAAGTGTCAACAATAATCAAATCCCATTGTCCACTGTAAACATCCCCCGATTGATGACAAAAGGCAAAAAGGGCTTCATTTAGAGATGTGCTCGGAATAAGGCCAACCGGAACAGCCCTGGGCTAGTCCATTCGGCCTCTGGATTTGATGCAATTTCGCTATCCAAACATCACTGGGCTAGGTTAGATAGCCAAATTAGAGAAATTCTGTCGCCGTCTGTACACCAAACGTACATAAACGCGGTGGACATACGAGTGCATCCCCCCAATCTCACCCGCCTCTTGCAGATTCACCCATCAGAGCTTATTAGCTTTTATTGTTTGTACGCGTAATAGCTCGAGAGGTGTTGAATTGCATCACATACACGTTACGCCACCTCTTGGATGCTGTCATCAAATGCAAATTAGGCTAACAAGATTGCGTACCAACCAACTAGCGACTCGTACAGATGGTTACAGCGTGACTGCTTCGAGGACACTTCTAGGTGACATTGTCGGCCAAGAAATGTTCTCCTCTTCCTGAGACATTTACAATTGCACATCACTCTACGGACTGGTGGGTGTAGAAAACGCTTCAACTGCCAAGTCAAGGAGGAGACAATGGTCTTTTATCCTTTGAGAGACTTTTTACGCCTGCGGGGATACTTTACTACAAGCTGCATTATAATGAAAATCTGTTGACTTAGGCCACGGGAAGGCAGAACGAAGAAAAGGAACTGCTTTCTTAATGAGATGTAAACTTCCCTTATTACAAAAATGTGCTTAATCTCATTGCCGCCCTCAGCGTTCGCTTTTTTGTTCCAGAGAGAATTAACGGGTAGAAGAGTTAATGAAATTTTTTGCCTATTCAATTTGGAGTTGAGGACTCTTGAGTAGCTTAGAATGGATCTGTTGTTGCTGGTAGCTGAGATGATGGGTTTTTACCGTGTTTAGGTGTAAAAAGTACTGAGAAATTCCCTTCAGTTGCATTGGAAAGAAGAGGGCTACCCTATTTCTGATCACAAAGCAAATTCTATAAATTATTCTCGAAATTAATACACACATACTTCTGAATATGGTCCTTTAGTCCTTTTCGTGACAGCTGGAAAGTATGTAGAATACTATCATGCACACTAGCTAAAATCTTCTGTACGACTTTTATATCTATTCTACATATTACAAGAACTCGAAATGACTGCTATGAATGTCACTATTGTCCGCTTTTCAAGGCTACAGATACTCATTTGTGCTAGAAAGATTTCATTTCCTGTAGAAAATGGAAAAGATCCCACTTTCCATCAAAATCGCATCGGAAATGTTTTCTAACAAACACCCCAGTTCCATGAAACAAATGGGAAAGGCTTGAGATTCACTCAGCTTTAGAGAGTTTAATTAAAGTAACCCAACTATACATGGGGCCCGCTGTATTCAGGAAGGTACACATTAGCTGAATATTGGAGCCCCACCTGGATCCATTAATTAAACTCTCAATTCCTGGATGAAAATGATCGCATTGTGTTCACCACCGAAAGCGGAAAGGGTGCGTCCATTTGACTTCTCGTTCACAAATAATTTCAATGTTTCAAGGCCTTCAATTTTCGTACCATGACTGAATCGTTTAAAAACCGTATTTCACTGAACGACAAATGTCACAATGTAAAATGTTCTGGGAAAAAATCACCTCATTGAATTGAAGCACCAGGAATAATGCAGTACTACCGGAAAATGCCTATTCAGTTTGTCTAGCGAAGCATATCACGTGGAGTGGAGTGATGTGATGTTCTTATTTGTCAAAGACTGTAAAAAGTAAAGAGAGACTTGGTCAGACTTTGTCCATCCATAAAATCATTTGACTTTGTTTAATGGCTCCCGGTTTAACCACACTAAAACCAAGTCGCCATAGGATAGGATTACTGCTATGAGTTTTTCCTCTTAGATATTCTTATGGACGTGCTCTCACCTTCTGCAAGAACACAATGCACACCAAGATGACAGGAAAAAATTTGTTAATTGTACTACTGGGGAAAGCTGGGAGCAAGGATGTAAATTTGTTTCATAGCGAGGTTCACCTACCGCCGCCGGAAATGAAACCAGACGAAGAGAATGGAAAGTTGTATGCATACCTGTGCATATGGATATGAATAAATATTGCTGTACTCCCTGGGTGTGCTCTATTTCACGGACTTTTTGTTGTACTGTATGACGGGAATGTTGATACCCTGGAGCTGTATTTTCTCTCATTAATTTTCAACATTTCAATACCTTTGCTGACTGCTGTGAGGTGGTGGACTGCAGTTCCTTGTGGTATTTTATGGAGGGTTGTGAAAAGTTCTACCCCCGGGATGTTTAACGATATCTTGAATATTTGATGGAATAGATAATGGGACATTATACTTTAAAGTTGCCTGCAGCTGCAGAATACCATTTTGTCATAAATACTTGTAGGAAGTTTGCTGAAGATCTAAATGGGCTTACAAAGCATTGTCTTTAAAGGATTGAAGGTGTTCTCGGTGCGCCTTAAAACCTATTAGGGAAACAGAGCCTAGTCAATATTATAAAGCAATCCTCCTCGTTACCCTCTAGGTGCAATTTAAAATGTTCATATTATCAAATCAGCTGTAAAGATCTTGCTCAGAATTATTTAAGTGATTATGGAAAGCGTTGCTGTGAAAGTTTTAAAGCACTTCGATAGACCTTGACATGTGGCCATTAAGTTGAAATGAAATCATTTGCACTACATCGCTTTTCTACTTTTAGACTTACTTTTCATTGTTGGGTCGTATTTATATGGAAACAAGACAAATGTATCCTCTTCTTTCATCTTTTTATTCTCTACTATTTTAATTTATGGCTTTTATTTACTCCCTGGAAACACTAGAGAGTGATGGGAGCATGGATCCAAAGAAGCGGCCTCGTATTATTCCTTCTAATATCCACTGTTGCCTGCTCTTTTGGAAACTACGCCGGATACTATTCAACGTTTATCCTATATGCTTGAATGGCGTGGATATTATAAAATCGATGCGAATATGTCAAACATGTGTCAAAAAATAATTAACATCCTCCACTAAATTCTTCTTTTACATGACGAAATTATGAAAAGAATCACTATCATACCCGATTCTAATTAAACTATTCCAACACCTTTATACTCTTCCTCGGACTGTTCCTTTTTCCTCAGCTATCTCCGCGAGTCTTTAGCATTTTCTATGAATTAAACCGAAATATTCGATGCATTTCCTATAAATAAGCACCTTTTTAACACAATTCCCTCCTTGTCTCCATTTTTCTCTATCGGTGTGCGACCAATGTCCACCCAAGGTAGATCCCATTTAGCAGTATTTCTCCACCAATGAATAACTTGAATTTATTTGACACGTAAAATTGATATATCTGAGCACCATCAACGGAGGAATGACTTTAATTTATCGTGACAAATTGCCAGTTACAATTCAATTAAGTGAAACACCTGCTCCTGCTTTATTCGGAACAGTCAAAATTGACGGAAGTACATGTTTAAGAGATAATCCGATGTATAAAACCTCTGGTGCTAGAAATCCATCTTTTAGGCAGTTATTCTCACCTGCTTCACTTCAGTCCCATGCCTGCCCCCAAAAGCTGAGGGCATTATAGTATAATTTCGTGTGGCGATAATCAGTGCTTCCCACTTTTATGGTGCCACCTTTTCTTGAAACTGTGCCTTTGTTGAAATGCGTGTAATTATGAAAACATTTTTAGTGCCCTCGAAGACCCCCTGAAAGACTATAATCCGCACGAAGGGGATCCGAAGTGAGCTTGGTAACGGCGCACAAGAGATTTACATATGTAGAGGGGTCCACCCCAATGCTAATTAATTAGAATATTGCGTTATGAAGGATCCTTGCTCTGTTGTTCCCATTACGGCTCCCCACTTCATACAGGTCTGCGGCCTTGGAGGGATTTGCCCATGTTCCAGGAGTCACTTTTTTACATGTGACTGACTGGAAAGCTCTCAGGAACTGCAAATGTTTCTACCTTAATGACTTCGGACAAAGAAACTCCAGACGGGTAAAAGTTTTCGTTGTTGGACAACATTTTAAAATGCCTCCCATTATGGCACCCCGAAGGTTGTAGGGGGTCATGTATTTTTTCCTTTATACCAGTAAGTATTGATGTAATGTTAACTGGTGTTTGACGGTGGAATGGAACGGCAGCCTTTTTATTTAAATTCCTTTTGAAAGGCGTCATATCAACTTTAAAGAGCTATTCATATACAGCTTAGTGGGTTTCGTGCGGCCGTTGTAATTTGGGTCATTCCCGGCATTAGTAAGAGAGAAACTTATGAAGAGGAAACTTTTCTGTGGAAAGAACTTTTGACCGAACACGCTTCGGGAATTTTCACGGCGTTAATTAGGTAATTACATGGAGATAAACATCAAAAACAATTCAGGATTTTAACACATTACCTGAATGTGGACAGTGGCTTTGTGGTGTAAGCAAGGCCTCAAGGTGCTAAAAATATAGCAAGGAGCAGTAGTAAATTTGTGTGGATGAATATACAATCCACAGTAAAAGTGTATAAATTTTATTGGTGACTTATAATTCAGCACTTGTCAACATTTCATGGCGGAGATCCTTGTGTTGCTAGCTAGAAAACATGTACGAAGCTCTAAACCTTTTTGCACTTACGCTATACCAGTTAAATCGCTTTTTAGATGTATTTGATCCGAGTCTAGTACAATTTCTGCTAGAAGAAAGCAGGAACAACGACAAAATTCTGTAGTAGTTGGTAGATGGCAATTTCCACTTGAACACTCTATTTTGTTGCTATGAGGTAGCGCTCATTTCAGATTCTGACAAGGCTAAAGACGTCACATATCACAATTATATTTTGCACTTAAATGCGACAAAAAAATTCGAGTGTGAATACAAAGCCGAAGCAACAGACTTGAGCTGATCCGATAGTACATTTCTAAACAACCGAGTTAAATTTTATATGCAAGAAAAAATTTCCTTTGATCGTCAAAAGTTGTCGTTAACTCGTTACAGTTTCCGGAACTTCTATAGTTGCTATGAACCACTTTTCCGCGCCCTCATCACGAACACTTTAAAATCCATTATCTCTTCTTTTTACTTTTATGTTAACTTTCGAACGAAAATTCATTTAAGAATGCTCCTAAATGGGTTTTCCTCAAAGAAATCTATAGAAAACCTTAACTTCCTCCACAAAAAAAAATTAATCCGCCACAGCTTGCCCACTGACACCTTCCAGAAAACCTCTCAAAACCATTCACCACCAAGTGCCAAGGGTTTAACACAGGACCGAAAAAACGTTGATTGCTGTGAAAACTTTTCCGTCAAATTTCCGTCTTACATAACGAAATTTCTGCAGGATTCTGGGGATTGTACAGAAAAACGAAAACGAATCAGAAAAAGTAGTGCACTTTACCATCATCATAACCAAACCACCCATAGCTGCTGACACAGCTTGGGGCCTACTTTGCATTCGTCTCAGGCTGGTGTTTCTTTGCCCCCGATCTTAAATAGTGCTGAACGTCTTGTGAATTTCAAACACACTTAGGAAATCCGCACCCTTGTTAACCCTCCGCCAACAGACAAGACTGCAGGGATTGTGTGTACTATTATACTACGTGTTGCTTGCATGGCTATCTTAGGAATGTTTTGCTAAGCGATGTCGCCTCCAAATCTTACAGAGTGTCAACATATGCTATGGCACTTTTTTTTAGTTGTAATTCAGATGTTTCGGCGTCATCTTGGAAGAGCGAAGTTTATGTGCACGAAGTGACGACGTTGTTGGTGAAATAATTGAATGCGAAGCAGAGAAAACGGGGATGACGGGGATCAGACAAGTGAGGGATTCCGTTGGGGATTTGAGCCAGGGAAAAGCAATAAAAAGTTTAGAGATCCGCTGTGACACCAATTCTGGCTGTGAAATTGAATCGGTTTTTAGTATGCTTTTGTTGTCCACAAGTTTTGGACAGTAAACTCATCATCAGAATTGATTATCAGCTTCCCTGCGCCTCTGTAAATCTTGTTCTTCCCAGAGTTTGGCTTAATCTGAGTTGGACTGAACACGTCTCTCAAATCGTAATCCTGGAGGAGGTTTCGTTTCCTTCCGCCACACTTTCAAAGCATAATCGATTTTTTCCTTAATCCAACAATGGACAGTTTTTATTTTTATACCGCTTCGATGCAATAAATTTCTTGTTTATGAGCCTATGTATCTTCCAAGAAGTCTATTTCCTTACTTCCCCAAAGATAACTGGGCGACAAATAATAACAGTTTCCGGCTAAAGGACACCCCGCCGACCACCAATCCAATAGACTGTTTCAAACCTTTACCAACTACGGGCTCCAGACACTACCATCAGAATTTGACTGGAGTGGGCCTTGTAAAGAGATTTCCCCGAAATGTGAAAGGTGTATCATGTCGAAGGTATCCAAAGATGACGTTACGATTTTACGACAAGTACGAAAAGGAAATGAAATTCTCGGGAAGACATCGCCTCGCCCCCACCAATAAATTCTCCTTCCAATAGATGGCACTGATGGGGGTCGTAAAATCTTAAAAATGGATTTCGTGACAGTACATCATAAAGGCACGGATATTCGAGCACAACAAAGTTATTACTCGAACCCGACGCTACACACCAAGGACCAAGAACCAATGGGTTGTTGGCTGACTGGATGGAAAATTTCGAATTGCTCGTAAATGCACGAAATTACAAAATTATGATAAATACCTCTCCGTTCTGACGTAAATAGGTCATAAGCATGAAATTCGCTTTGTGCCACGAGACGTTGCTGTATTTTCCTTACATTTCGAACGTTAATACCTTCGATGACATCGAACATTTTTCTTGTTACACTCTCCGAGAAAATTATTGTTTGTTGTCTTACTTAAATCTGCAGGGAGAAAAGCAACGAGAAAACATTTTTGGGAGTCATTCCTTCAACTGAGATACAAGGATATGGCGAATGCTTTATACTTTTGATTTACAGGAATTACTAGCAAGTCAACTACTTCCTCAAAGAGCAAAAATAACCAAATTCTAAAGCCTTGGCCAACAAAAGCAAAATATGTATGGATGAAAATGACTGACCAGTGTCAGTAAGGACGACTGAGTTAATAAACTCTTCCCCATGAAATTTGTCTATATTCGCGAGGTGAAGAAGGATCGGTATTCCACGGAAACCACAATATTTGTGAGGAGATGGTCGTTTCTTCTTGAATTTTACTATGCAGATTAAATTTATCCTCACCTGGAACAATCAAATTTACAGCCTACTCGGGGATATACCAAGTCAATTTACGCTGTTTAAATATTCTTGAGGGGTATCTGGCGATCAATATCAAATCAATTAATTCTTCAGTCCTTTGCTAAACCGACAATTACTAATAAAGTTGGATTTATCAGCCAGTCTCTTAACAAATGCCTATAAAATGCTAAAAACAGCATCCCTCAGATTCGCCTCAATTTCCTCAGAGCAATAAATGAGCAACTAAGTGATGGTCGTCTTAAAGAACACAATCCCAAGCCTGGACGGTTGGCACACAGTGACACGGGTATCATGCCACATTCCTTCTTCCATGGAAATCAGAAAATTGGAAGAATCCTCGACTCTACTTTCATCTACATCGTTGGTTGCTAATTGCATGGAGTATTTCTCACATTAAATTAAAAGGGATTAAAAGGGTAATTCGCACTGCAGTCGTAAACTTCACCCTCTTCAACATCGTGGTGCGGTCGTAAAACAACAGGACAATACTTCCCTCCCTTTATGTGTCTATCAGTCCCCGACTGTCTGTCCCTTGTTATTTTTTCTGCCGCTAATGTAGAAATGTTGTTTTAATTACGATATTAGGCTTAATTTCCATAAAAAATTTTCTATTTTCCGCCATTTATAAAAAACAAAGTGATGGAGGGGGAGCCATAGAGCGAAACAATTTCCCCTTAATGCCAGTTTTCCATTAAACGGGAGGCTGCGGTTCTACCCGGTTTTTGTACGTCGAGAGACTCACTTAAGCCGCAGTGTTTACCACGGTGAACTGTCTGCGTATTGACCGCGCACAGCTACAGAAAAGAAAAAGAGTGTTTCAGCCCTCTTGTCCTAAACCTACTCCACATAAAAGCTCCCATTTTCAGACTCCGGGAGTGAAAGAAGTACTGTCGGTCGAATGTCTGTGGCAGTTATTTTTCCTTCCCGCATTTGCGAAACGGAACGGGGGCTTCTTGGACCTGAATTTCCATTTCAAAATTTTATTTTCACTCCTCTTAGGATTCCCAGTAAAAAGGGGAAAAATTAAACAAGAAAAACAGTGAAAAAGAGTTCCCTACTCAAAGAACTCCTTTCAATGGGGATTTGTATACCGAAATTCCGAGTTGCATTGCAGTCCTTCATCGCAAGTATGCCCGCGTGTAAAAGGTGATTCAAAAGTGAAAGCCCTGTGCCGTACTATAGTAGACAATCACATCTTCCCTCCCGCTCTTGCTTTGAAGGGATTTTTTATCCTTTCAGCAGGATCTCTTGCTTTTGAAATGAAAATAAATCAAGCTTAATTCATGCAAAATTCACGTCCATGCTTTACTCGCTTTGTTGCTGCATAATAGACAGGCAGAAATAATTTCGCTCCGATTTCCTATTTTAATGAAAGATTTTTCTACAGAGTTTTCAAGTAAATTTGTATCAGTGAGCGATACTAAAATTTTCTACGGATATTCTATGGACGTCTAATGAAAATAGTTCCCTTGCCTGCATTGATTTACGGCAAATTTAATTAAATGCTGCTTCAAGTGTTGTGCAAATTTGTTGCAGGAATGTTTTTTGAAGAGTCCCATTTATATGCAATCCTACTCTTAGCGGTACGAGCACCACTCAAACATGTTGGACAAAACAGACCCACTATTTGCAGAGATATTAGCAACGTCCATAGAAAAGGAGCATGGAATTTTCATAGTTAATTAAGTGCTCTGGTTACCATAGCGCAGTATTTTCGATTTTCCCCACTTAAAGGTAATAGGAAAAAGAAAAGATAGTGCCTTTCACTGACAGATAGTATATCTGAAGCGTGTTCAGTATCGTTTGGGGAAAGGGCAGTTTTCTGGACTTGATTCTCACCATACTAAAGATCCGATTCTTTAACAAAGCTGGAAATGGAGCAGGTACAGGCGTAGACTGTAGGCACGCAATCGAATCCTGCAAAGATTACGATGATTTATGAAGCTAAAATAATTCCCAGTTTCGCCCTGTAATATTGTATATCACAATACTGTAATAGATACTAACCCCCTGAATTCATTTCTCGCTCCACTCTTCTGATATTATCACATTTCTACTTTTATTAAGTTTCGGTTTTTTTTTGCTCCGGACTACAACAAAATTCCCCTTTATTAAAAGGAATATACTGAAAAAAGGAGGCACATTTCACACTCCCTGAGCATAAACAAAATCAGCAATATATCGCAACACATCTGGCAACACAGATCCTATATATACACAATTTATCCAGGTAAATGGTAAGAAAGGATTATTCAGTCACGCCCTAGAATTTTGAATTAACTTTTTACAAGGGAATCAGAGGTTGTAGGGGTGGCATGCCTTGTGTGAAGTTTCCCGGCGCCACTTGAGCCATCAATTGCTAGCAAAAGTGCATGTGCAGCAGACACATGCAAGACCAGCCGACCTGCCTACATACCTACCTGACATGACCAGGAAAAACACCCCAGAAGGCCTCTACATCCGCCACTCCACTCTCCAGCCATCTATAGCTACGCTGCCACCATTTCTGCACTCATTTATTTTTCATAGAAGGAACATTTGCTCTCTTTTCAAAAGAAAACTGCTGCTACTTTATAGATCTGGTGGGAACTAATGCCGGTGTACAGCAGTGAAGCAATCCACAGAAATTCTCCATCTAGACTCAGTATCTTCAGTTTGTCATCTTGTGAATTATTGAGGAGGGTAATTCATCACGAGTAGAAGTAAAGCAGTTGAAAAGCCAACCCATAGGCATTGGATAGCTCTTGTTCCCCGGCTTATTAGAAGGAAACGCTGCTAGGCCCTCCATAATGCAGTCGAGGGATATTAATTGCTCTAAGGAGGAAGAAGACGTAGGTGAGTGCCCTCCAGCGTTTTAAGTGGTCCAGGAATTAATTTTTATGTTCAGAGAGTGACCCGCGAAATTAATTTTTGGCAGCCGCTCCACAAAATTTGTTTAGCGAGTCAACGAGCCGAGAGCAAGGCAGATCAAGCCGGGTCAATGTGATGGTGATCCAAGCGTTAATCCTACGCTACAGTGACTATGCTTTGAACCGAATTCAATTCCCCTTGCCCCTTATATAATCTGCAGTTTAATCACGAGCTCATGAATATCTCAGGTCTGTTTATTCAACCCGAGCTGCGAGCTGACCATCTTTCCAGTGCTTTTTGAACACCTTCACATGGGGCCATCGCGGCTTGGCGGCTCTTTGAATAATTTGTTAAGGAAGCCGTAAAAATGCATCGAAAGGGGAGTATCCTTACAAATGCACTACTTCCAGGACATCTGCAGACAAGACAATGTCCACAAATTGCAAAAGTCAACACGGACCGACGGTTCTATCAATAAAGAATTAAGGAAACGACCCGGGGGGAATCTGATAAGATTCGGTATTTGTTCCTTCTTCACCAGTGCCGGGACTCTTCAATGTAGAAGGATTGCACCAGCGGAAACGTAAGTTCCGAAGCGGCAGAAAGTGGGGGAAAAGCAGGAAAATTGGCAAAAACCAGGAAATGTACGATTTCTCAGCATAAATCCCTCCGGAATGCCGTCGACTGCATTAAAAATGAAATTTCCCTCCGCTTAGCCAGCGGTGCAACATAAAGCATGCCTGCAACTGGAAATAGAAATGTTCGTTTTGGTCTAGAGGAATTTTTTTCCTCAAATTCAATTTACTGTGCCTGCAGTAGTGCCAGCTACTGTAGTCGTGGTCGTGGCTATGCCTGTGCCGGTGTGCCCCTCCTCTCAGGGAGATATAATTAAGAACGTGGCAATTATGCCCTTCATGTTAATTTTTTAATAATTTTTCGGTTCCTTCACTTAACTAAATTAAAAATGGGAACTGGCCCAAATCCAGGAGGATGGAAACTTTATCTGGGGCTGTTTATTTACTTTTTTCCTCTCTTTGTTTAATGGAGGCAATCCTTTTTGCAATGCATGCCAGAAGAAAGGTTTGAAAGAACAAATGGATAATTTTTGGTCAGATTTTTAGGCTCTGTGAATGCCGTTTAAGGACAGTCGTTGTTATAAAAATTCTACAGAATGAAGTGGATTGAAATTTTATACTAGACTATTACAACCCCACGGACTGATAACAACAGAAAATTGTCCCAAAGAAGATTATCATTTCTGGTCTTCTATTATCAAAAAAATTCTAAGACTATTTGCAAGGTTACTGTCTTCAAGGATTATAAAACTAAATCGATTCTGTTGATTTTTTTTTTTTAAATTTACATAGAGGAACCCTAGCCCTGGGCGAAAATCTAGGTATAAACTATGATTAATTTCTACAACTAGCCAGAGGGCTAGTGTAACGATACTTTTAGGTACGGTCGGGATCTCTGTTCGGTTGTGGGAAAAGGAGCTCATCTTCGACAATTTAATCCTGTAGGAATATGGGAACAATTTAGCAATTTAGATGTTGCTTATCTAGCGGAACCCCAGTAGAAAAGACCTTTGCAAATGCAACGAAAGTCTATGTTCTGCATATAAGAAGAAGAGTTCTAACAATAGCATTTTAAAGTATCCTTTATGTATAACTCTAATCGGATATTTGAGAATTTCACACTCACATCGATGTATAAACACAAGAACACCAAAATAAAGGCGATTTATTACATTTTCATTCAGAATAAATTGCTCAAAAACAGATTACTGCTTTGTTGAGTTCAGTTGGAAGCCTCAGCATATTTCTCTGAAAGCAGAACATCTGAAAACGAGCCACGAGCTCAAAGGTTAAATTTGCTGTACCTGAATTAAAGTGTGTCATATCGATTCTCTCACCTTGGCCTTGGGGGGCAAAATCTACATCTAAAGAAGGGGAAAGAATGGCCACTTTAGACACCGACAAGATATTTAGGCAGTGCCTTCTTTGAGGAATGTCCTTTTTTGCTTGGCGTGAGATGAGGGGAGTTTTAAATATACCGACCTCACATTTTTTGCTAAAGTGCTTAGCGTGGTTGATAGACATTAACATTAAAAAAGATATTTTCCAAAAAAATACTCTCCGTAATCTTCAGAGTACGTGAATTAGAAAACGCTGTTTGACTACTGAGACAGCGCTTGATGTAATTTGAACAAAAATTGCAAAATGGCTCTGTAAAAAACATTTCATTCTGGAAGCACTTTTAAATAGGGGGGGGGGGGACTTTTGACAGGGCATTATTTATTCTATTGGCACGGCTGCATTTTCGATGGCTGACTGGTATTTCTGCTATTATTTGGTTGACACTTTGATCACGGTTGATTTCCCTACCGGGTGAAATAGTATAACTTGGAATCCTGTATTTTCCGTTTTGTGAAAAAGAAGAACTTGAAGCTGTTCACCCTTGCCATTATCAAATTTAATTTCATTTACAACCGTATTGATTTGTGTAAATAACCAAGGTATCGTTACTTGAGTTCTAAACGTCACGTAACTGTGGAGTATCCGTAACATAATTTTGGGTAAATATTCCATCCATAAGAAAATCACTGCCTGTAAAAATTTAAAAATGTTAAACTAAATCCGTGGTAAAACTATAACAAAAAGTTTAATAGGAACTTGAAAAAGAGACACTCTGTGCTGTCGAGGTAAAGTAGTTCCAGCATATGTTCGTATCTTTTGAACCCTCCAGCAAAACAAGACTCAAATAATCTAAATCTAGACAAGATAAAAGAAGAATTATCTATTGCAACAAGCGTTACGTTCAAAGTGTCATAATGTGATACTTTCCGTGACCTCCTCCATGCCACAACGTTTCATAAAAGCCTTACGCAATTCAACTGCCACAGTAAATACGTTTCATTATTCTAAACCTTTGGAGCGACAATATCATTCTAAAATGGAACTCCATTGCCAGCACTTACAATAGAGGCGTAAACAGAGCATCGCACGAGCCTGCGTTATTAATTTCATTACTTAGAAACGAGGACAAACTATAAAAAAACGCTGTTAAACGAGGCGAGAGAATGGAGGTGAAAATTTCACGTGGACATGCCAGTTTGTCGTGACGAGTTATCCTTATTGTTCCGTAAATTATGCTTCAACAACTACAAGCCACCCCGACCCCAGTCTCCCCAAACATGGATGGTATCATTGGTGGTGGTAGTCATGAATTTTTTGGACGTTGTAACCTATCCGCTCGTCACTTCTAAACCACGTGTACATCAAAACTTGCAAATATTTTTAATATTTTACGGACTTTAGGTATTTTTTCCACCGGGGGTTATTTTGTTTCTTTTTTTTTTGCTTTACACAGGAAACACGGAACAGTGAGCATACAGACGATTATACCAAAAGTCGGTTGGTTGTTGCCTTAACCCCTTCCTTCACCGACCAGATTGGATTGGATTGGATGTCCGCCTCGAATATGTTGCTTAATTTTTTATCCACTTTTCATGGTGTTATGTTTTTGTATCGCTAACTCTGGGTATGCTTGTAATTATGTACAAACCGGCGTGGAATATACACCAGCCACCTGAAAAAGGCCAGAATTAAATTAACAGTGAACAGTGCACGGCGAAAAAAACAAGAACAATGGGGGGAACAAAAGCACCTTCGTCATGTCATTAGACAGGCGAAGGCTTACGTAAGGATGACTGTTTCCTCGCCACTACCAAATGGTGGGTATATATTACTTGCGGGTTGAATGGGGCTCCAACATGTTCATGGCGGTATGAGCGCTTATATGCCTTCCCATAAGCAATTTCCGGCTAGAGGGTGCAAGCGTTATGCCTACCTCAGAAAAGCGGAATTTCTTGCAAACAGTATGAAAAATGGCGAAGACATGAGCTTCATTTTTTGAGGAAGATGTAACCATATCAGATAGCCCTTAATAACTCGCAATGACTTCGTGCTTCGCCGAGCAAATCTGATACCTCTAACGGGGGTCTCTTAATGCACTGTGACCAAGTCACTGAATTTCACGCTTTCATAAGTCATTCAGAATTAGAATTTTAATTTATATGCGCGGGTGGGTATGCATTGGTACTATTCAAATAACGGTAATTTTAAAATAAAATACGGTTCAATGCATAGAAATAACGGTAACGCGCCACATGGAGCATAAAAACTCCGGAAGTGAAGGGCATGAAGCATGTGTTTTGATGCTGATCTGTACGCACAGTAGTTTTGTAGCCCTGATGTGTTAGTGTTTTCCTGAAGATATTGTTCAACGATTTTCCATGAGGCAAGCCTAGTAGCTAGTAAAAAGATTTTTTTGCAAAGGAACCACTAAACAATTCAGCTTCATTAATTCATGTTTTGAAGAAAGGCACTGAAGCAGCTTTGCTTCAGTCTGCTGCTTTTTGACAAAAAGGTTGCAAAGCAACTACCCGAATATACGTCAAAGAAACTCCTTTGCTAACTAGACTTTTGAGATCCTTGTAACCACTCAAGAGAGTGGCACTTTGTTCCGTAGCCTTTTTAAATGTAGTTCACATTCGCGGAAACACAAGCCACAACAAACCTCACACTCCTGGCACCTGCGAATCATTTAGCTCGCGTTATCTCCAAACAACACACAAAGAACACATCATTAGGGCGGCTGAGGTTGCACCTTTATCATGTACATATAAAGTGCCTTTAACCGTGGTAGCTCATTCCGGCCTTCATCTTTATTTATGCGCCATCCGGTCTCTTGGGTTTTTTAGGAAATGTTGTGCAAACACTTGCAATAAAGCACTTGGTTCCACCTGGGCGCCGGGATCCGCCGCCAAGATACGCAGCCCTGGCTGGCTATGGTGCAGGAGGTGGCTAGAGATTCATCTCTTACACCAGTGGAGATGTGGTAAGACTTGAATTGTTTACTCTGCATAAACAGAGGTTTATTAAAGTCTAACAACACGTTAATAACGTCGGAGATTAGGCAGAAGCTTCTTTCCGCCGAGTAGGATCCCCACGAACAAGGGAAGCAACAAAAATAATGCAGCGACCCGTGCATCGTTCTGTGAACGGCGACCTACACAACGACACACGTTGCCGGGGCATCTCTGCTGGTCGCAGGAAAGTCAAGTCCTGTCTCTCAGGTGAGCAGGTTGAATACACTACATCCGTGGGTCGCGGCCGTAACCACCTGCTCCACCCTCCGCATTAAAATTTAAAAAGGCCTAGCGGTGCAGAGGAATTGGCCATTTCACAGACCTTTTGCACGTGGCCAGTGGGGAAATCCAGATCAAGCATACCCGGTTACGATTAAATTATGTGGGCCATCGAAGTCCACGTCCAATCCACCATCCCAAGACGTGCTGGCTGGCTACCCCAACTAGTGGAGATTTGTTGCTCCAGCGCCTGGGCTGCCTCAGTCACAGTCACAGGCCGCGAAATGAACCCCAACGATAAAAGAGCGGAAGTCAGCCGTAATTTCAGACGTGAGGATTGTGTGTGGGATTTTTGGTGGATTTTAAGTGATATTTTTGCATAATCACGAAATTCTCAAATGGAGACAACCGACAACTCCATTTTTAGTCGGGAATTATTCAGTCGCAGTCATTTCGGTCGGATGTTGGGTATGATGACAATTTTTGGAGTAAATTCGTGACAGCGACGACGTTAAGTCATCTCAGCCGGAAAGGGAAACTAATTGGACTGAAGTTAGGCACACTGCCAGCTCCGCTAAGCGATTCACTCACGGTCGAGTAGATGGCCGTTGATTGTCTTTTGTACGTCTGCCTTGTAAGCTGCTTAGCAAGTGTAAAGTGTAAAGAGGTGAATAAATGCAATTAGTTTCTCGTAACCTTTAAAGGGGGATTCGAGACGGCTTAGGTTAAACGACTTGCGCCCGTTGAGAATTTATTGCTTCTTCAAGTGAATTTATGTGGGATTTTTCTCTGATTTGTTTTTGCGGCAACTGACAATTATATAACACTTAGGAATTATTTACGACCGCAATATTTCAGGTGAACCTTTTCTTAGATGTCTGTTCAGGTAGAAGAGAATTTTTGTGGGATTATAAGGTAAGAACACTTTGGTTCTTTGGAGGTGGATTGAAACAGATTATGTCGAACACAACAAACATTTAAATTTATTGTCAACTAATTGTGTAGAGAGTAGAACATACTGGTTGGGTAGTCAGTGTAGGAATTTTGCAGTCCGATTTTACAATTATATTGGCTATTGATATAAATGTAGGGAGCGGGACAATGTAGATTTTAGCGCTGAACGAATTTGGGCCTGCAAAAGAATTGAAATCAAAAGGATGGCTTTAAGAATTAACCACGAGTATTGCGACTCGTTCGAATTTCAGTGATTTATAATAAAATTCTGGCTGTACAAGAATTAACCGAAAATATCGTAGTATAAGGCTGGGTTTGAATATCATAAACAAGACGCTGAATTAATGAGTGAGTATCAGTCGAGGGACTACAAATGGGATTCAACAAAAACATTCTTGATGCAAGGGACTAATGCTAAAGCACGCATAAAATTTGTACAATATCTCCACTCCTCAAACTTGAAAAGCAAAGAAATTCAAACCATAGGGAAACACCTCTTCCAACGTTAAATTCCCCTACCGAAGTGCAGCATTTTGTTTTCGCTGGATTTCGTCAAAATAACACAGGATTAAGACGAAAATCGTCCGCAAAGTGCGATGTGATCGAAAATATAACAACAGGAGGAGCAAAAAGTACGAGCATCTTTGATTAAAGGAAACTCCGTTAAAATTCTCCTTGATACATCTTCATCTTTGTTTACAGCTTACATCATCTTCCCGTCTTAGGGCACCTGATAAACCCCACACCCCATCCAACCACCATTTCTACTGCATCGCCACGACAACGGAAGCTTGGAATAAGAAGAAAAGCTCTTGCATTAGGCATTCAGGCAGAAGGCATCTCCCAGTACACATACTGTATAATGACATCCTCCAGAGCCCTAAATTCATACTCCAGCGGCAAGTTATTGCTGAATTCCGGCACAAAAAGCCCCTCATCCGCACGGCATCATCCATCATGTATGGACATGTGCGCTTTATTGAGATGAAGTGGCATACGACTTTCATGCCGATGCCCTGAATAGTCAGAGCTAGAGACATTTGTAAAGTGAGGTCTTGTGCAGAAGGACTGAAGGAGTGAACTTCTTTCCAACACTATAGCTATATGCTGATCCCTCTTGTCGGTTTCCTTCCACCCCCGACACCATATGTGCTTGAATAGATGGGTGACCCATTGGGCACCTCGATTTCATTTTATTCCAGTGACAGGTTCCCACTTCTTATGTGGAAGAGATGGACGACAATGGCTGGTAACACGTGAAGGAAATTTACCTAATGTCCTGAAAAAAAGTTTTGTCCTCGTTTAACAAAAGTTGGGTAATGAGACCGACAATTGGAGCGATGATCTCAATAAAAATAAAAGTCTATTGCAGGGTAAGGAGGCGGCTATTATGAGGTTTTAATTTGTTTGCCTGGGTGTGGATTCATTGTTGGTCACACATTTCATTCAGATTGTATCAAAGGGGAGAAAAATGGGCATAGCATGGACGATAAGGAAAATGGAAACTTTTTGGTTTGGACTGGGGGAGGAATTGTGTTTTTTGTTCTTTGAATTTGAAAAGTGCAAACTTTGTGAAATATTTTAGATTTTGAGTTATATATGGAAAGGAAAATAATTGAGAAAGTAATGATAAAGAAGGTTTGGTAAAAATGTGTTACTACCTTTCGTTTTTGGTTGCTATTTTTGGTCAAATATATGTTTCCAGAGGTGTATAGAAACATCAAAGTTTTGAGAAAGCAAACTGTAATTGACAAAATAATTAGAAAGTTCATAGAATTTGACAAATTTCACAGCCTAGTTTGAATAGTTTTTCTTTTTGCCAGTGTATTTTCAATTTTAATCTCTTTTTAATCGATCCCCAACAACTTCTTTCATTTGACCACAACACAACTAGAACATGACATCACATTTGTCAACAAAGCCGTGCAAAGCTAATTTTCTAGATATCGCATTTCCACGAAATGAAACTTCCACTCAAGGGGAAAAAACCCCCAACTAAAGCCAATTGGATTCAGAGTTGCCCAAGCACTGGAATAGCATTAAATTCATTCCCTAAGCACACAAACAAAATGTTGTCATCATAATAATTGAATTTTTTACTCCCTGAAACTTTCCTCCAAAAGATCGACTTAAGTCAACATTGAGTGATTCTTAACGCTTTCGTGTTTCACGGTGGTGACTCAGTTTCTTTTCGAGTACTTGGCAATTGCACCACAACGGCTATCACTTCAATAAATCATGCAAATGGTATGCAAATTGTGCTGTTGTTATTAGATATGCCGTCAAAGGTATTACTTTTGAAGAACTCAGAAATTTTCTAGATTTTCAGTGTTGATGTGAAATTAGCAATTAAAATGCTCTCAAATTGGTGCGGTGGTGGGAAAACTGCGCTGAAGAAGGGTTTGGGTTACTTGGATTTCAGTGGTTATTCGTTATTGTGTCATAGTATTAAACCACCAACTAGGGGACGAAGTAGTGTTTTTTTTAAGCATTTACCTTGCAAAATTGATATCCTACCGAACCCGTTTAAAGAGTATCAGATGCCTGGCAAGAGAAATTTATGAAGAAGATATTGAGATAATGGTCTATTGTGATAATCATTAAATGGAAATCTTGTTTTGCCATTCGAATTAGTTCGGAAAATCTAAATCTCCTAAATACATGAGACAGAGCATTAATATAGATCAACAAGTTCAGATTTTAATGCCTATATTATCTCTCGCCAAAGAGATTTTTGAACATATTGCAGGCTGTCGTCGCAAATAAACACGTTACATTCCCTGAGATCCGGATGTCGCTTTAAATATACCGGTTAATATTTCCTCTTTTCACGCCACCTGGACTCCTATTTTTACTCCCGTCAACCATTCGCGTATTTGAACGGAAAAACAGCATATGACAGTAATTTTTCTTTCCGGGAAATGTTTATTTCCTTAGACGACTGTATCTCTTATAAAAATCCGTCATATCACCGCATTAGCCATCAAAAAAGAAGCCCCCATTTACCTTGGCAAGTCATATGGCAGGTGATATCCGTCCCTCATAAACAGACATGTACATCAGTTACAAACACGTTTCTTTACTTCAATCTCGCTGCCATATCCTTTTTACCCCTCGCTCCTGTTGATTTTGAGTCCTTTTTTTGTACTTATTGTGCAGAATTTAAGGGAATGGCGGTGAAACAACCAGACTTTCACCAGGGAATTAAATTAGTCTGAGGGACACATGACACTCCACTACCCCGTATCACCTGTCATCATCGTCGTTTACCTTACCTGGCACCCATTTTGATAACACAACCTACTGCCAGCCTGGATAGGCTGATATTTATCAGATCTATTTGGGTGCGGCACACTATTGATTAGCAAATTCTGCCAACTGTCATGGCAATGTGGTCTGCTGAAAGGTAAAATATTTGAAGGATTTATTTTTGGCCTCAGGTTTTATATAAGGATAACGGGGTTTATGGGTTGAAATGGAGATTACGATTTGATTCTCAATGAGGGGAGTTAAAGACCACTGGCTGTTGCCAGTAAGAGCATTAAATTAAAAATATTTTAAGAGCAATTTCGTTCTTAATACTTTAGAAAATCAGAAAAAAAAACAGTTGTGGAACTTAACCCGCTTACTACCCGTACAAAAGAAAAGTCCCTAAAAACATCATCAAGCAAAGGACTTTTGTCCAGTTCACACGATTTTTATTTTGTTGAAATTGTGACTTTTTTTTTTTAATTTAAGACAAATTTATTTTACTATTACAAATCAGAGGGCAGAGGAAGCTGAGACCTTAACTTTGCTTTATTTAGCGTAGGTTAAAATCGAGATTATTTAGGTTGATGTATCCAACCCAAAATAACAGGGAATGACTTGACAACAAAAGCAGCCACCACGAGGAACTATACCCGTTGTAAAGAAGTAACAAGAAAGTCCATTCATCCTGGCTACTTCACTGCAACTTCAAAACATGTAATCGACTGGCATTTATTAAGCCACTAATAACCTCTGTAAAAGTTAATTTTATTCAACTTTTGCGCCATTTCCGTCGCTTTTAATCCGTCCAAATGGTCTCCCCCTCGTTTTCATGGTATCACGGGCGACACGAAAATGGCAAAAATTTTCCAGCTAAAGGACTTATTTCCTCAGAGCAGCAGAGCATTTCCCTTTGACGAAATGACATTAATGAATTCATGAATGAAAAGCAACAATGCCACCACTCCAAGTCGAGGAGACTGGATGTCAGTAGCTTATGCTTTTTCTATTAACTTTAATATCCAAAATTCGAGATTTTTTAGTGTTTTGCTCCTGCTTAGCCAACCCCCGTTTGCTTCTATGAATTCTGTGCTGTTTGTCACCCTGCACCACCTTTAGTAGCGGGCTCGAAGAGGAAACTTGCCGGGCACCAATGCTAAAAGGGGCTTCCGAGTACAAACAAACCACAGGCGCGAAAAGAAAACGATGCAGACCGAGTTGCCGGCTAGGAAGGGGACCATAGCGTGGGAACAAGGACATTTTATAAGCATCCCGTGATTGATGAATATTTAACGTGTGACCGAAATAATTTTTCACAACCTACGGTTGCGGGTGTGGAACTGAGTCATCCATCCACATCTAGCCGACATTTTCCAGCTCTTTGTGGAACATGTGATGCCTTTTACATGGTGAATTTATGATGAGCCAATTAAAATCCTGAAGGGGACCCATGCATACTTAATACAGCTATACCGTTGCTACCAAGCACAGTACGTACACTTGCCGAGGAGCCATCTCCACAAAATTTCCCGTGCATGAAGGAATAGGTTGTGCAGGCCACAAGCAGGAAGTAGGGCACACCTGTATATCCACCTGCCCTGCCTGCCTGCCTGCCTGCCTGCTAGGCATCCGTTCATAACGCAATCAAGTGATGCACTTTCCAGGATTAATCGAAGTTTGATTGTACTCTAACAATCACCAGCAGTGCGGAGGTCGGTGGTTTCTATTGTGGCAGAGAACAATCATTCCGGGCCACTAATCGGGAGCACAAGGAAAGGGGTGGAAACAAGCGCTTATGGATTACTTTTATTTTCCCAGTTCAATGAACCACTACAGTTGGTAAACATTCACTCGAGTGCGAATATTCTCCCAGTTTCGTTCGGCTTTTGTTGCCCACCTCTGATCGGCTAATTTTCAGTTTCACACCTGGCGTCTTTCGATTGTTCAGGTGTGGACTCTGTCGGTCTGTCAATCGGCACCAGCCACAAAATGCTATCAAATCAAAAATTCGTTCGTTAAATTATCATCGGAACGAAGAAATTTTCGAGGGAAATGCACACTTTCCCAATTTTCACGGTCGATTCCCAGCGAGCAATTTTTATGGTTCGAACATTGCCGCCAGCATCAAGACACGGAGTGTCTGGGGAAACCAAGTGAGAAAACGTCTGGGAATTGAAAACGGTGAGCTGTGCCAGCGAAGCGTTGTGACATCGAAAATTTTTTTATTATTGGAAAATTCCCTCCATACTTTTCCCCATAAATGGAAAATGGAGTCAGCGAAAAATTTATGCGGTCTCATAACTCTGGTTTCGCCGCACCAGCGAACTTCCAAAAATATTTAGACTGTGGTAATCTAATAAAGAAGGGAATTGCTGGAGGTTGGTTGGGATTTTAATCGAAGAACTGTGGTTTTCGAAAGGGCAGCGATGCATGATGTCTCCGGGGCATTGTACACGGACTGGAACGTATGGCAAACTATTGGGACATTGGTTTTCGATGACTTTTTGGCTGCGGAACTAGACTTTAGATGAAATAGTTGCAGAGTCCGGCACCACTTCCTTTTTGCTCACCTGGAAATCAAGTAGAACCCCGAGGCTATTGGCTGGGTGCTGCGAAGAATTCTTCACTCAACTCCACCGAAATTCATACATTGACAGTCAAGCGGCTATTAAAGCACTTGACTCAAATATGATCAAGTAGCGCGTGCTTCAATGCTGTCATGTTAATCTCTCGGTCTTGGGAAGCCTTTGCCAAATCCCAGATCACAGTGGCCTGCAGTGCGAATTGAAGCAGCCGATCAGCTTGCAAGGAAGGGTTCAGATATACACAGACGGACAGATCCATAAACAAACCTCTAGAGTCGGCAAAGATCTAATGAGAGATGGATAAAGCTATCTACCTTTGAAACCTCAAGACTGTTGTGACCAAAACTTTGTTGGAGTACATCTACCTGAACTTCTCAATGCAGACATATATCTACAATTTCTACAGAGTTCTGCGATACCAAAATCACGTGTCATCCATTAGTAACACCTATGAATACATGGCAAAAAAATCAAAGGACTCGAACACGGAAATGACTATGACTATTGGCTTAACGCTCCTGCCGCGCTGATGAAATATAATTAAATTTCGAAACACATTGTCCAATAGTTTTATTTTTATCGACACGTATAATAATTAAAAAAAAGCAATTGTCATAAAAATTGAAAATGTCGACTTACCTCTTCCTCATTGCTGGCGGTATTGACAGAGTCCATACTTTGTGACAATCCTAATGGGGCCAATGCCATCTGGTTTTCCATCTTAGGGTTGTTATTGTTGTTGTTGTTGCTGCCGCTACTATTGCTGTTATTGTTGTTGTTGGTATTGTTGCTAATCGGGCTGGTATTGTTGCTGTTATTATTATTGTTGATATTGATGTTTGTAGCAGTAGCTTGGTTGGCAGTACTATTGCCAGCCTGTAACACAGTTGCTGCAACACTTAAATTTCCGGGGATACTTGTCGCTGTTGCCACTGTTTGCGGTGCAGTTACAGGGACCAAGAGTTGTCCTGAATGATGATGTAATTGTCCCAAAGTGTGGTGTTGATGAAATTGCTGCAATGCAGCAGAGTGTTGCAATTGATGACCAACTTTAGATAGCGCTACTGCTGCTGTTGCTGCTGCCGCCGCTGATGGTGTGAATTGTGTTACAGTAGGACACTGTCGCTTTGGTGACAGCACCTGTGGGGCACTCGCTGGCGTTTGCGGCAGCGTTGGCCTGCGTTTAATCGCAATCGACGAAATGGTGATGGCTTTTTCAAAATTTGTGTTAATTTAAAAAAATAATCAAATCTCAAGGAACGGCGTCACTCGACCTTTTGACTCTGAAAAGAAAAAGGAAAAAGGAAATTAGCCCCGAAAGTGCAGCAAAACCTTACATAATTATTTGAATTTACGTTCCGTGATTAGGAGCATTATCTTGTTCTAAAATTTCGCTCTTAATCAAGCTTTCATTAAAAATTCGAAAGCGGTCATGTTCATCACGTTCCAAGTGGGCTGCAAACTGCGAAATTCCCTGAAATAAAAAGCGCTGGCTTCCAGCTCATTTACACTCAACAACACTCCGATCTCATGTGGGTAATTGGAAGTCAGTATTTCAATGGTGCTGCAGTACCAGACCAGCTCGACGAACATTACCGCCGTTGGAGCATTCGACTGCTGCTCCGTAGCGCGACGTGTAATCAATTGAAGTGGTCGGCGGATGAATGCCGAACGTAATTACAAACGGCAGCTAAATTGCCAGTTTTCCACTCTGTTCGGAAAGGTCTCATTGCGCTGCTGGGAATTTGGAAGTAACAAGGAATAATTACACAGCTCTCGTGGGATGCTTGGCGTGCAGCAAGAACAGCGTGATAATTTCATCGTAGTTGACAACTACTTCGTTCTTGCACCCAGGACACTCAGGGGGTTCGTCGAGCACATCTACCGCGCTAATTCCAACCCTAACGTGCAATATATTTCAAAGTAGCACCGGCTAGATTTGCCACAATGCCTTGTGACGTTGGGACTGGGTGAGGGTTACGTGTAGCCCCATTGCTATTCTGCCAGAACAAAAGTCCAAGCGGCAATAATTCACGTGCTTCACGAGGTTCGACCATTGTTTTAAGCACTAATGACCTCAACAGTCAGCACACCAGCAAAAGTCGGATGATACAGTAATGGATGGTTAGTAAGACACAACCGCGGAATTTACGTGAGCCCGATGACCTCCTCCAAGAATGATCCGATTACATGGGTGGGTGTACTATTAACTTTTGATGACATTTTGATTAAAGCAATTGATAATGGGTGACGTGTAATTACAGAAAATTGTTCAAGAGACGTTCTTGGTTTGACATGAGAACTACTGAGAAGAACGTTGCTATAAAAATGGAACTAATGGGTGATATTAAAGTGGCAGGAAAACAAAAAAATGAAGAAAACAAATAAAGAACAAATTACGTAGGAATTGTGCCGTCCACAAATTATTTCGGGGAGAAGGGTATGTGCTTTTGCTACTTTTGGCTACATCGGACCACCCACTTTTCAAGACATTACAGAAAAGTAAATTCATTACGTCTTGGGAATGAAAACTTAATAAATTGACGCTTAATCCACAAAATTTTCCCTCATTGTTACTGAATTACACGGCTATATATTCTGAATCCGTTCAAAATCTTGCGGTGGTTTTTGATGACACTCGTACTTGGAATAAGCATGCACAGGTAATCGTAGATCTTCCTTATAATCTTTAAACCAAGAATCAAACTAGAAGAAGGAAATCTCAAGCTTTTTAAAAGTCGAAGAGAATTAGAAATCAAATCGAGTTTCAAAATATTGTCACTCATCCAGAAATTTTTGATCCTATTTCCAGTTTCAGATGGGAATCTTCATGTGGATCAAGTTTTTTTAAAATATCCACACCACTACCTCATTTGGTTGCTTCACTTCTTCAGACTGATTTGAAAAGTGTCAAGTCATGTAATGATCAATTTCTGTGCTTCATTTTTCGTCTGTTGAATTATCTGGGCATTGAACTTACTCCAAAAAAGTCCAAACTAAGCACCGGTGAAAGGAACACCACTTTAGCGCTGATCCCCAGATCTTTAAGACCCCACGAATGAAGTACTCTTCAAATCTATCCATTCCACTTTCAATCTTTTAAATCCTCTCAAGTGTCATTATTTTGCCGATTACGTAAAACTGTGACAGTGAATCGGGAAATGATCATTTCTTATAAACCATAATTACAGAATTGTTTGCATGTCAAGAACGGAAGAATGACGAACAGATTTGCTTCCCAGTTCTGAAATGGTTCACTTCCTGGAGGGTTTTTGTTCGACCCTGACGAGGCCGGGGCCGGGGTCTAAGTCCGAACCGATTGGAACGCTCCGCACCACGACGCAGTTTTTGAAATTATGTAATA
>QYTT01082802.1:0-12513 GCA_006980735.1 Dasypogon diadema
AAGTAAAGGTATCACATCAATGAAACTAGTGACAACTGATCGCAGTACAGCCTGTAACCCATCTCAAGAAAATTGAATTTTGATATTATTGCCTAGTAAAATAAGGCCGAAATAAATCACAGCTTCACTAGCAGCAGGGAAGAAACATTAAAGCTCCTGTTGGACACCCACTTTCCTGGCTGAAAATAACATTGAAAATAGGACTTGTATGGGAATAAGCGGTGACCAGAGTCCATCCTATCGAATTAAAAGTCACTCAGTGGATCATAAATTGATTCAAAGCCTGTAAATCACCAGATGGAGATGGTATCTTCCTAGCAGAACTGGAAGCAGAGATGGAAGACCTGACCAATATCTAGGGTCAGCTATGCCTTTGGAGAAATGTAAATGTGGTAATCATGCTTAAAAATGGAGGGCGCTCAGTTGCCAAACCTAAATTATATCGCCTAATAAGCTTAACTTCCTCCGTCCTTAAAATGAGGAAGAAATTCATAGATCATCGTAGCAGAAGCGGAAATCGTAAAGTCCATTCTCATTATCGACAGTATGCCTACCAGGCAAGAAAATCCACAATAACTGCCTTCCATGATTTAGTCTCTCGAGAGTCTAGACTAGAAGACTAGGAGAGTCTAGACTAGAAGAGGCTAGACTTAGCCCTGACACAGATAGCTTTGGCACAAGAGGATATCGCGACCATCAAGCTGACCTTAATAAACAGCACAATCCAGTCTGGGTGATCTCACATTCGAAACGCGCCACAGGCAATTACCTGCCATTGCCGGGGGAGTGAGGGTCTTCGGACCAAACTAAGGCACTGGTTTGCGCACCAACTATCTTCCGAGCAGAGCTATACATGCGAAAGCTCTCTTCCCGTGCAATGATATGAAATGAGCCAACATCTATAGCGTATCACACAGGCTCTTAGGGCTTTATGCTTCTAAACATTTGAATCTACATATCTTTCTCTGGAATTGCCTGACTAAAGCAGCTGCCTCTACTGATACGGCGGACCGAAAATGGGTAGAAAATTCCGTTTTCCTGGCTTACAGCCATTTTACGATCTGTTAAAAAGTGCATCAAGACTACCTTCCAATCATGGAAAGAGAGAACCAAATATTTCTATTGGACCAGCTAACCTCGTTTGAGATAGACGAAGCGGTTTATCAACTGCTTAAAAAAAAAGAAAAAAGTAACTTGTAATGCTCAACCAATCGGAGTTAAGGATTTTAGCAGGTCTTAGTATTGTATTTCTTTGGTCAAGCGATGTTTCTAATCTAGTATCCAAAAAAATGATCATAGATTATATGAGAAGATTTAATTTAGAGTGCGCTTTATACACAAAAGATTTCTTAAAAAGCGTTAATTCTTCTATATCGATTTTTCCCCGATTTGAGAGTTCGAAATGTGGAAGGAGTCATTCCTCGTCTATAGAAAAAAAATTTGGAATACTCTGTGCATGCTGATAGAGAAATTTGGGTGGATTTGGACAAACAAGATCATCTGCGATCACATCTTCATAGCATACTAAATTACACAAAGATTCTAGGAATAAAATTTTTGACTTCACCGACTCTTCATTGACTTTAAGTAGATACGATAAACAATCACCAGGCCAGGCCACCAGTGATGTGGATTATGTCGGTCAGCATTAAAAGGCCCTTACTTACGATAATTCCACAATAAATACATGAATATAAAAAAGAAAGCTATCTTCGACTTTGGCACCATCAGTTTCCATTTCTCTTCTTGGACTCGTCTCAGGATACAACAGCAAAAAGAAAACGAAAGAGTTCAAAATTAATTATATCATCTCCGTAGGCTGGGATAAAATTTTAATTGTTTATGAAAACTTTCAAGAGTTATTGGATTTATTGCTCAGATATCAGCTTGCTGCTTTGCTGACATTGGATGTATTCTGATGATGTCCGCAACTACTGAAATGAGCTCGACGTCAATTTGTGTGGTTTGGTCGGTTCTGTCTATGCCTATAGCGTTTTTTATAATTGTTGCTAAGAGCCACTAACTTTTACTATGAAATTTGTTGAGAATGTTTAAGTTGATAATGATAGTGGCAAAAATATTTCATCTCACAAATGATGAACTAAATTACAACCACTATAGAATTAATGCTGCCTAGGTTCGCTATGAAAGATCAGGTACTCTGTAGATAATTGCCAAATTGTTGGTCTATACTCTGACTTGTAAATGCGCACGTTATAGCATTTCTTTGAGCTGGACACATTATTTGTTATCGCAAATTATCAGCATTCTATGGTGTGGATTATCTTGCTTCTATGGAATATTCTTTTGAGGCTGGAAGAATTCCGAATTACATATTTTATGGTGTGCATAAAGAGTTTCAAGTTGAAATTGGGTATGCCATTCAACATAAACCAGTTTTGAATTAATATAAGTCCGACGGTAGAGATTTTTAGTGATAGCTTTTCTAGCAAGAAATTTTAAGAATGAATATCGCTCAATAACAATAGTTGCTTTAGAAGTGATCGGGCTGATAGGATTGGAGGCGGTGTCGCAGTATTCTTAAGAAAACAACTCCGCGGTAGAATTGTTACTCAGTCAAACTCTGGTTCCGATATTGAATATATTTTTATTAAGTTTATAATCGGGAACGAGAAAATCCTTTTAGGTACCGTATATAAACCTCCACATGTCTTTGACTTTAGTTCTTTTGAGGATGTAATTTCGCTCATGTCTCAAATGTATAACCACATTATTGTAGCCGGTGATTTTAATTGTAATATTTTGCAAGCCTCGACCAGGTCGAATGCTTTTTTAGATCTTGTGGAAAGTCTAGATCTTTCAATAGTTAATTCTAGTTCTCCCACGCATTTCACTTCCACATCGTCCACACTACTAGATCTCTTCCTTGTTTCCAGACCTGATTTCGATTTGTTTTATCATCAAATGGTACTGCCAGCGGTTTCTAAACACGACCTAATTTTTCTTACAAATAAGTTGAACAAAATGCTGAGCATGAATTTGTTTACCCAGATTTTGGCAGTATCAACACAGAACATCTTTTCGCTGCGACCAATACGCTGGACTGGAGCGTTATTTCATGCCTTATTGATGTGAACGACCAGATAACTATCTTCAGTAATAATGTAGATTATATTTTTAATAAACATATCCCTACCAAGAGGGTTCGTGTGGATAATGGTAAATGTCCTTGATGTCCGCGAAATTGAGGGTCTGATAAATCAAAGAAATGCTGCGTACAAAAGATGGGTACGTTTTCGGACTACAAACTTAAGGGACGAATACTGCAGACTGCGGAATAGAGTAACACACAGTATTTTAAGATCCAAGGCCCGCTATTATAATACTAAGCTCAACTCTATCTTAAATTTAGGATTATACTCTTTTTTCATAATGTTTATTAGTAAGAAACCTGGTTATCTTTATATAAAGTTTGTTTTTACTCGATCATTGCGAAGTAGATACTTAATTATTCCGCATTTCTCGACCTTAATAACTGAGCGACAATTTTCCATACAGACTGCCAGACTCTGGAATAGTGTTCCCTCTAGTATTAGAGATATTCGCGGCAGAAATGGGTTTAAAAATGAATTATTTACGTACATCGATTATATATAATACCTTTGGAAACTAATCTATAGATGTATAATTTAGTTCGAAATGTAGTCACGTTTTCTTATCACATCATTCTAATCTGGGTATACTTTTTCATTTGATAGTACTAGTAAAGCACTTTCTTGTATAGTAGTTCGTACATTTTATGGATAACTTTTTGGTTATTTATTTTATTGTATTTTTTCCTGCACATACCTAAAAGGCTTTGAATTTGAATTTGAATGTGGAAACTCAGTTTGAAATCGCTATAACGACAATAATTTTTATGATTTCTAAAGCGAAAATAATGTCACCACTTATATCTGTATACATATTGTGTGAGTTTACTCTTTGGTTAAATACAGGCTTTGCATCTTACTCTGAGAATGCGAGTGCGAGAGATTCTTAGGATCTGCTAAGAAGTATGGTCCAGAAACTCATTCCAAATTTTGGGCTTAGGTACGCTTCTGCTTTTGAAATAGGGTCAAAATATATTATTGCGAAAAACGACTTCGTTATCTTCTAGTCATACAGTGATGGTAAATTTCATAGCTTGCATTGTCATTACATTTCCTAGAAATTTGCATCGAATGAATAACTTGTCCCGGAGGATTAACCCTTTTTATAAACTCTGCCTGCTATGATATCAGAATATCGCGTTGAAGCGTTAACTATAATACTTTAATTATTTTATTATTGGCTAACTCATACGTTCCAACAAACGTAAATTTTCCTGGTCCTTCGAGCCGGATTCTTGTTGAACCCAGGACCTATTATATTTGATTTCTTTAAACGGAATTACATTATTCTACATTCTACCACTACAGCTCATAAATTATTATTATTATTTTAATTATATAAATTAAAATTGTAGAATTGTGTTAATATTGCCTATCTGCAATTATCACAGATTGAAAAGAATGTCGCAAAATCTAAATTCTTATCTCTACTTACTTTTTCGTTCCCAACCTTACACTTCTCTGGGATTGTTTCTTTTAGGGCATTTTTTTGGATAATCTGCAATTTTATGCACTCTTTTAATCCTGGATGAAGCAACACAACTGATACCAATACCACTGAAATACGAAACCCATTCATAGGGGATCTCGCGCAGAAAAGGCTCGATATCGGGGAAATTGTTAAGTTGAGATAGACACGGTCCACCATAAAGATATACATATTTTGTTCCACGATCTCAGCACAAATTGTTATCCTTGACATGTTCTTCAATGTCCTGCTATCATGTATAAAATCCAGAAGTTTAACAGGAAATAAATTTCACAACTACTTTCATTCAGGCAACCTTAGGTCTCAAAAACGACCGTCATTATTAGTTCAGGCAGGCATATATAGGGCTTGTTTTCCCAGTAGCATAAAATTTTGCATGCATCGCAAATTAGATGCATTTGTGCATCCAAAACGTTCTGTAAAACGATGTGGCAATAACTTTTAAAACTTTTTTAAGGAATCCAAACAAAGTATTTGCATACACCCCAGGAGCGTTACCGGCTATAAAAATTCCTATAATACCTCACCGTGTGCTGCAGTAAAACATCTTTTATTGAGCTGTAAAAACAGTCTAGAAAAACGCCACAATTTTTTGACCTGAATGCAGAGCGAGGGTCATCTTTTATAGGTCGAAAAAAAAGTGAAATGTTAGCTAACACGGAGAAGGTCAATATTTTCCTGTGGATTGTTATGTTCAGGGCTATTTTTGGTATTATGAAATTTCCATAAAAATTATGACAAACGACCTAAGGATCAAACAAATGACTGCCAAAAAGTATGGCTGTCATCGGTTCCCAGAAGAAATGATGCGCTAATTCGCAAAGTCGAAGTTCCAGGTCTTTTTCGCAAGTCTCATCTTCGTTTTTGCATGCTCCGAAATGGCCCACTGTTTTATGACGGTCAAAATTCACCAAGTGACCAGACAAAGAAATTTCCGATATTTTTATTGAAATGATTTTTACAACTCCACATTTTGACAGGATTTTTAGGAGTTTTTTCAATTCCCAGGAAAAATAAGGCCGCTGAATATTTTTGCCTAATTTTTTGGTCTAGACTCATTTTTTAAGTAATTGGACTGGGTTTGTAGTTATATTGGATCACTTATGGCTGGACATTCAGTAGTGGTCACTGGACTTTGTTTGTTTTTTAAATTGTTTTCGGTCCGACTTTTTATGGAGAGTTTTGGTTGCTGGTCACTTTTGTCTACTTTTTTTTCTTTTTTTGGCCATTTCCAAACCATTTTTGCGGTTATTTACTATAATTTAGTTTTGTGTTTTTTGAAGAGGTGTCCGCGTTTTTTTGTTTCCTGGAGAATTCTTTTTGTTGCCACGCTAGTTATAAGTAGACCTTAACACAAAAAGGTGGTCATTTTTTGTTACAGTTCTTTTTCAGTATTGAAGACCGACTTTTTGCTCATCATAACTACCGGTGTGTCATTTAAAAACGAAAGGGTTGGCTAAATGTTTGACGAAGAGAAGACTGGTTATAAAGCCATTAAGCATGTAAGAATTCTAAATCTTATGGTTTAGGTTACGGGAAACAAATTAAGTTATTTAAGCAACTTAAGGCACCTTGTATCTTTTTTGTGGAAATGGAAATGGTAACAGAATATGCCCCTTTCCTTACCTCATGTTAGGCTTTTCTCTTGTATTTTGTACTGTATCCTTTAATTGTTTTACTGTCTTAACAGTATCTATATTCATCTTTATCTTTTATGTTGGGGGAAATAACTGTAATTGATTTTAATATGGAAAGTAATATGTATAGGTCTTGCAGTGGTCCCTTTGAAAAATAGAGTTAGGAGGTTGACCCAATAATTGACGAGCCTTAACAACACCTTAAGGGCACCGACGTCGACAACGTTTTCGTCCATGGACAAGTTTCTTTGCATATTCCCATCTTAAAGAAAAAGGTTATGTCCATAAATGCCCTGGACTCAGTTCTCACACTCAAGGAAATGATCACTGCCAAGAAGGGGTTAATATGTCATACCTTAACCTTGTCAACCTGACTATTTTCATAACGCGCGACGAAACTTCTCCATGAACTCGTATTGTTCTACAGCACTACGAGTGTCGCGCAGGCGCGAAGATCAATCTGAAACTGAATAAGAGCTAAGGCCTGTGTTTTGGTGGGTGCTAGGATCGAATTGATACCCACTTAGCATACAGTGGACAAATACCTACCTGAGGTATACACTCTCAAACAGTGTATATGTGGCCGAGCGGCTGTGGAAAAACTTTCCAAGACCATCGCTCCTTGGTCGTTGAAAGGATGGCTGGTCGTAACAAATAACCTTATTACCTCGCCCATCACGCATCTACTGCACCCAAAATGCCTTGATGAGGGTTTATAAAACACCTTTAAGCAAAAGCGGTGGATACCTTCTGGGTTGGAGCAGAATGATGGGTGGCTGAAAGCACAATCTGTATGCCAGTCAAGATGGGTGGTTTGGATGTCACCGACTTGTTACGTAAAATCGAAGTGCCTTCAGGCTAGAGCATTGGTCCGAGTGTTCTTCCAGGGGAGCATTGCAATTCCTCGGCTGTGGGTGATGGTAGCGTTACTACTTGCTCTCCATCCGTTCGTCCTTTCCTTACAACTGATCTCAAGATCTGATCTGCCCAATTCGGACATGGAGTAGATTCAGACCAGCATTTCACCTTAAACGGAATGAATTCAGGTGCGAGCAGTTTGCAAAGGCCCCAATCAACAGAAATCCGGAGTAAGTGAAATCGGCGTTTCGAGATGGTCGAGGTATAATGACACTGTCATACCAGATCTGAGTCCTCGGGAACGTCATCAACATCTCCAAGACTTACATAATACAAGTACACATCTCATAAGGACACGAATTGGTCGCGTTGTGCTGGAGAGGTTCCGAAAACTGAACATCTGTGACCCTGACGCTTAGTTAGAGAACGCTTTTTGGGTTTAGTCGTCCGCCAAACACACCGTTCAGCATGCAAACAACACACACGTTCCGCGCTACTACTAAGATTCTGGTGTGGCATTCAAACTGTTACAGCATAGTTCATCCCAACCAGTTGTCGCACATCAACAGGCGGGTACTCTGTTCCACAGGTATTTTTCCTGCCCAATGCCGGGTGGCGTAAAGGAGCTCGTTAGTTGCATGTGCCGTCAGGTCTGCCCATCATTCGGCATCACTAGAACATCGTTTCCGCTGGGGTAAAGTAGTTATAATGGAGTTAACTGCTTGGTCAACTTCGTGCTGACGCTAGCCAAGTCCATGATTCACCACTATTTCTTGAGGATGGAGAGTGGGTATTGCACCACTGACACAGTACACGAGCATACACGGGCCCTTAAGTCTCTCTTAGAAAAATAAACGAAATGCCAATACCTGTTCTAATAGTTATCCAAATCAAATCTTTTGACCTACAATAATCTTCCAATTAAATCCTACACTATACTCGTATATTCCAGCTATTTAAATTCAATAAACCAGACGAATTGTATGATCTTTTGTAGATATTTTTTTTTTATAAAAGTGTAACAAATCATATCCATAATCAAATATGCGAGTTATAGCGTTAAAATTCACAATGCCAAAAGACTTGAGTACGCTTTCTCTTGTCTACTCTTCTGATAGGCCTTCGTAATTGATGTTTTCACCAAATATTTCTTACTACCTTTAACAGGAACTGCCAGAATTACCTGCAAAGGAATGCTTTCCTCTCCAAAATGTCGCGTTCAGTTTGTCTTTTTGTAATATTGTTATTCGCTGACTACTTAAATGCACTCAATTCCAACTAAGTTGATCCCCTGAAAATTGTTCCTTGCACTTCAAAATGTCAGAATGACGCATGGAGCAAGTGATTGAACATTTGTCTTTAATTTTTCTTACCATTTTCTCTGGCATTGCTACCATCTCTTGGATTTTTTCACCTTCCAGAAAAGAAGGTGTGAACTTAATTACTGCATCCATTAAGCCGCACCTCGTTAAATGACCAATTCCCAGGCGTTGCTGGTCAGCGATCGCTTTATAAAGTCGTTTTTACAAACTTTATGGAGGCTGGAGCTGAAGGTGCGAAAACGCATCCACCGCAATCTCTCCTTAAATAAATCAGAAGTAATCGCCTTAATTTCTCGCCTTTGAACAGTGCCCTCATTTAGTTCTTAATGATCGCTGGTTTGTTTGCAAAATAGATGCATCCGTTGGATATATTCCGCCCAGATCAGGATACTCTTCCCACTGATGTGGTTACTTAGGAGGAGATGCTAGCAAAAAGTCTCTTCTGATGGCTTGTGATATACAAGGAAGATTCGAAGGCCTTAATTAACTAAATCTGTTTCGCGATGTATTCAACTTGGCCGGTGCAAATTTAAGCGATATTTGAAGTAATTGAGAGACGATCCCGACTGCAGAAATTCTGCTTGTTTATTGATACTTTTGCGTTGATAAATTGTATGACTTCGATTCCTGAAATAATTGCTCAATTTAGTCGAATACTGGGGAAGAGGTGCATTAATTCTTTCCTTGCAGTGAAGATGTAGAAGTGCAAGATCTTACAAGAAAAACAGGAATCCACAACTTGAAGCAACTTGTGAACTAATTCCCTATTCCATTATTAACAAATTAAGTATTACTACCTACTTTGAGCAAAGCAAACTAGGTTTTTATTTGGAATGCGAAAAGACCAGTATTTACTTAGCACTCGTGTCTAAAGATAAAAGTAGAAAAAGTAATGTTTTTATACTTTGAATATTAATGTGTTAAGTAAAAATAAAATTAAAAAAAGATCAGGAAGAATTACATAGAACAAAAATGATCAAATCAAATTACCCACGCCGGTGACCGAGTAGGCTGAGGCGCACGTCTGCAGATTTTCGCTCCCGTTGGCGTAGGTTCAAATTCTGCACACGGACACACTGAATTATGTGGACACCAGTGGTTCAGACAATTCTACTGAAAATAATTGTACTTGTGAAGCCACTGGGATGTTGTACAATAATTTCATGCCAAAAATTGTGGCTCACTTGCAACATTTGTCAGGTTAAAATTTCGCAATTTCCCTTTCCCTGATTTTCTTCCGCCTAAGATGTTCTGTAAAAAAAGAGGGTATTAGAGAAATTGGGCCGTTGCGTCTTCTTATATGAAGTGGAAGAGTATTATATACTCTAATGGGTTGAACAAGAAATTTTGAAAGCGCAAAATAGGCGAATTCTTAGTCAATACACATAGCAAACAGCGGAGTTAAGCCTTCGCGAGGATATTGATTCGCATTAGCAGAATAATTAACAATAGTACATAATTATAAAAACTATTAGAGATTTTAGTAGTCATTAAGAGCCTATGCAACGCATTGCGCTCCAAATGTGATCAAACCAATTTAAGTTTCTGTTAAAAATAATACCAAAACTTTTAACAATGTTTCTATATGCCATTAATGCTCACAGTGGGAAAGAATGTACAACAATAGCATTTGATTTAAAAGGATTTAAGAATAATGAAATATATGATCCCGACATAGTTAGATAAGCGTTCATTCAGCCGGCAAATGTCGTCCTCGATGAATCCCAATGGTCTAGATATGTACAGTTTTGTATCAACAGTGTGTAAATGAAAACTGCAATACCGAAGTATACGGGGATGGTTGATAATAAAATTTGAGAACAACAATTTCTTTCCTCCTCTTTCAACTTTCCTTCCCGCCAAGGCTGTGCTATAGCATTATAGGGTATCCCCTGAACTTTAGCGTATCCCCGTAAAAAACAGAGGTGCAAGAATAGATTCCTGAGCTACTCCACTGCGAAAAATACCACAATGACCTTTTCTTGACGACATGTAAGATAGGACCATGTTGACTTGCAAAAGGACTCATTCACATTATTACGCAATGGTGCAAGGACTGAAGCGAAAGGATGACGAAAACCGAGTAGCGTTTTGTCGTTGGTATTGCACTGCGGATCCTTATTCTTTGAGCGGTTGGTGTTGGGAGATATTGAAATTAATGATATTCCAATATTGTGGGGAAACCTGGATATACAGGGATCAAGTGTACAACGGATGCACTTAGGTACCATTGCAGTATCAAAGTAAAGATGAAATTTCGTGGAATCCAAAATTTTACTAAAAAGCATATGTTAATGGGAAACTTTGGCGGAAAATTTAGTAAAGTTGAAAAAAAAGGTAGAAATGTTTCCATTTTTTGAAAATTGAAATTTTACCACTCGTTATGGGAGAGAAGAAGAGACGAAGAGTTGAAGTCTCACTGAAACAGACGAAAGATTCTCTATAACAAGTTTCATAGAGTATATATTAAAAACACCACATTCTGTTAAGTGCCAAAGAATCCAAATCATAAATCTCTCTCAGAAAAATATTGCTCGTAATTCTGACCATGGACCACGGAAATGACGCATTTTACCTCCTCCCACCTAACAAAACTTGTATCAGTAACCTAAATGTGATTTTTGACTCAAAACTACTTTTTTATGAGTTACACTAGCTGGGTTTTTTTTAGCAATGGAATTATGAAAGCTTAAAAGAACGTCTGTAATCTATTGGGTACAGAGTTAATTCTTCTTCTTCTCTCTTCTTCTCTTTTTTCCTTGTTCAATTTCAAAATAAGTAAAGAACGCTCATAACATGAAAACCCACACATGCTACAAAGAAAACTATTTATGTGACCAGTCCAGTTCAGAAATTAAAAGTCCCAAAATGGAGCCCTGAGGTACACTACTTGGGACTATGAGAAAGTTAGAGGCAGCATCTCCACGAAAGACACTCTGCTGACGTTCACTAACGTAAGATCAAGTAAGCTTTAAAGAAATTGAATTTAACAACTAATTTGCTCTGCTGTATCCTAAGGGAAGTCTATGAAATGCCCTAAAAATGCCAAGGAGAATTAGTGCAGTAAATTTATCATTATCAAGAGATATTCACCAGTTATTTTAAATAATACTGTGGTACATCTACGCTTGGATCTGAACTCCAATTAAAGATTTGATTTCATTTTTTAGAAGAACCATTGGTCAAATGCCTCAGAAATAAATGACAAAATGGAGATAAGACGATACTCCATTGAACACCGTGGCATTTCTTAGGAATGGGTGTTATGATATTCATCGGTGTTGGAATTGATAGCTTTTAAACCATGCGAGAAAAAACAAATATTTCGTTTATGCAATTGAACCTCCACTGATTTCACTGCAAATTCATTTGTCCACCTGACACGTTAGAATCCTTTCCAGAAGTCGATCTCAAGAATGAGTCTCCTATCTACGCTAGGAATTCTTAAGACTTGAATTGGTATGTCATATACTTCCTCCTTTGATATTATCTATCGGCAAAATTGGATTACGTTTTTCTATGGCTAAGTAAGTGTTAGTGCTTTTAGCAACTCAGTACCTTACTTCCCTGCCACAGTTTTGTTGCCACCTGAATCCAGTAAGGCAATTATATCTCTATTTACGGTTTTAGATATTTATATGGGTATATAAATATATAGTATTCAATAATGTATCTGGGATGGGCTGACCATTACATTAGAACGATTTTATGGTGGAAGAGGTTGCTCAGGAAAGGACGGGGTCAGCCACTCCACAAAGTTCGAAGCCCATTTAGGCTATTTTCTCTGCAGGTTTAACAAGTTTGATCCCCATATTAAATATCGAAAACATTTAAATGTCCAGAAAACCTTGAAAGTTGCTGAGAAGTGTGTTCCACATAAATTTTATCGCCTAAAACTCAGTATGACAATTACAGCCTTATGCCCACTTAAAATATCTTTAATTTGCATATACGTATATTTCAAAGTACCGCACGTTTACGCTTTCCTAGAACTTTAAACCTGCTCAGAACCCTTTAAATTCCTTTATTATCGGCACGCACCTACTCAATAGCTACAAGGTAAATTCTGGAAGTATAATCCTTTTTTAATAGGT
>QYTT01082802.1:31103-53339 GCA_006980735.1 Dasypogon diadema
GAGAATATTCCAGTAAATGAGCAGCAGTATGACACGTCTGGTTAAAAGGAAGGCGTAATGATACTCGGTTCACACTTTCCGGAATTGTCCTGATTTGCATAAATTACCTGGGACGATATGCTTTGGCATTTGACACTTAGGCCGTGTGCCAATGTAACTATTTACTTACCTTATTTGATTGAAGGTACATTTGGATTCCTGTCCACCTTATAACCTTAATTATCTTGTTAGTGGGTTTACTCTGAAAGAGGAAGTATTAGACACTATCGAATTTCACACAGAAGAAATTTTCATTACCAAACATTTTACGATTAAGACTAAAATTACCGAGCCAGTTATTTTCATTGGTAACCACTTTTCCAATTGTATTATTCAGCGTATTATTTGTATCTCTGTTTTACGTTAGCTCAGAATTTCTAGCAACAAAAAAGCAGGTGAAACCAGGAATAAACTAGAAAGTAACTAAAAGGACATACTACAAGGCCCAAGCGGCTTATAGGTGACAGAGTTCATTGATTGGAACTCCATGTAGGTAGCGTGCTATAATACGCCCGCTGTCCTGTTTATTGAGTGAAATGAATTATTTTGTTGGAGTTATGCCGATATATTGGGGACAGGATTCGCAGAAATTTGTGTGATCGCTACCGAAAAGGACTTATAAATGTAAAACACTTTAAAGCTATTATTAACACGTTCCCTGCCGGATTTTAATTTAATCACTGAGAGTAACTCTCTCATATACGTTCAAGTTACTTGAGATATTCTCATGTAAGAGAAACGTGTACCGAAAACTGTACACGTGGTAGGGAATGTGTTAACATAATGAAAAAAGCTAATTGGGTGAGTCGACTTCTTGTTGGGAATTTAGACAGGTTGTCACACCACGCAGGCTGAAGAGAAATCGATGAATGCCTGAAGGAACCCTCAGTTCCGAGAAAATCCTCCCACCCACCTTGGTCTAATAAGAGGCGGGAATCGGTAGTTGGATCCCCTGCGCAAGCTACTCACAGGATATCCCAGTTTTAATCCAGTCGGTCCAATCTCGGTTATCAGAATAGAGGGGCAATGGCATGCTTTGGGAAAATCTGCAACTCATAATCTATCAACACCATTTCAAAGTAGTACAGCCTCACAGTCTTTAAATTGCTCTCAAGTTTCCATTTTCACAAGAATAATATCATGCACACAGTATAGCTTAGGCGAAATGAGATTAGGAAAAGGGAGATTTTAACCTGACAAATGTTGCAACAAGTGAGCCACAATTATTGGCATGAAATTTTTTTAGTGTACAACATCGCTGTTGGCTTCACAAGTACAATCCTGCCAGTAGAATTGTCTCCACCACTGGTGCCCAGATAAATTGCCGTGTCCTGTGCGGGATTCGAACTCTCGCTAACAGGGAAGAAAATTTGTATACGTGCGCCTCAGCTCGCTCGACCACCGGTGTGGGTCTTACTAAAAATTTATCTTGTTTCGAATTTTCTTGTTTCAGCTTGAAAAAGTGTAAACGACCCATCTCGAATTATCCGATTACATGAGCGATTTGCACACTTTGAAATGATCAGGACTTTGCATATTCCTACTACCTATAGTCACTTCAAAGATCCTATGGAAGTTGTATGTTTCGGACTTAGGGTCTATCCTATTTCTGAACAAATCCCGATAATCGAACATATACTTTTACCATGCATCCTATGAAGCGTGTTGGCATTTGAGGGAGAACCCTGCGTCCTCTTCAGTAGGTTTTTAACCATATCTCCCCATCTCTTTCATCATGAGTTATAAACCTTCAAAAAAAGAAGCCGGCTCTTTCTGCATTATTTTATGCTTTGAGTTGAGACTCGGTACGATACCCGTAAACCATAATCATCTCATTATATTCTTTCGTAGTAAAATGATACATTTTTAAGTTATGTTAACCAACTGGTGCTGTTGTTTAAATACGGATTGTCAGTACCTCACCTCCTCATTTCTTGTAGCAGTGCTGAGGGATTTTAGGTAATTTCCCATATTGTAGAAAAATTAGGATATGTACAATATGGAATTCAGAAGCTGGTGGATAAAAACTATGTCGGCAACCTTGTGTCGACTTTCCAAGGAAATCATGCCAAGAAGATTAAGTCGTTCGCGATACGGTGGAAGAATCGTTGGATCATTCCAAGGGAGATTTGTAAGCGCGAATCTAATGAACCTGCGCTGAACAGACTCAATGCGATAGCATAGGAAGGATTCCACACCTGGGAAGCGTGCTCAAGAAGTGGTCGGACGAACGAGTTATACAATGTTAAAGATATCTGAGGATCAGACAACTCTTTGGACTAGCGTTTAATGAAGCCCAGCATGGAATTACCCTTAAAAATAGCATAGTTAATGTGGGAAATGTGTAGGTGAGTAATTTAGCAAAATTTGAATAAGGTTCAAGATTTGGTCACTTTTTGAAGTAAATTTTATAAAACGAGACGAGATAGAAGGGGAGAACTAGATTAAAATGGGCGAAAGGTTCTCCGTCTCAATAAAATGTCGTTATATCAAGCTTCAAAGAGTGCATACCAAACGTGACATGAACCATCTCCCCGTCAAAAATGGCGCATTTACCTCTCCCCACCAGTTGTCGGAAAGCGAAATTTATGTCATATGTATAAACACAAATTTAGCTATTTTATGCTTTATCGATATTCTCAATAGAAGTCAACTCTTTTGTACAAGCTTTTAAAGTGATAGGTTGCTATGAACTATTTTCATTTTAGTGGTTAATCGTCTCATAAAACTGCTCCTTACTAAATTTGAGAGCTATACGTTGTTCCCTATTTGAACTATGCCCAATATTCCAAAATATTGGACCTAACTGGCGCCTGCAAATTCGATCCCAACAACCTTTATCGACATAAGGATATTCTTAAAGTAAAAGCATAACCTAAAATTTATTGGGAGTTTATCCTGAATTCCTTGTCTCCGCACCACTCCGTAACAAAACTCAGAAATTCTTGCTTCACATCTTCATGTCTTCCCTCCACAAGCAGAACGAAATCATCTGTTCGGGCATGAGAATTTGTGCGCATCCCATCAAACTCGTCAAAAGAAGTGGTGATAACACCTCGTGGACATCCCTTGGTAAACAGAATTTCTGTCTCGGCATCACCATATCTGGGAATGTTCCTCGGGGATTCTAGCTAGCATCACTTCAATCAAGGCCCTATTAGCCAAGACCGTAACGTTAATAGCTTTATATGACGTGTTATCTATCGTCCGCATCCTCAATGTCTAGCAAACTTCATAGAAGAGTTTTTTGACGCCCTCTAGTTCTGCGAGGTTGTATTTGATCAAGCATTTCAGGTTCTCTTCCCAATTTAGGTTTAACAATTTTTGCAACTGAAGCAGTTCAATCTGTTATCTTACAGATACGGTAACCCTTTCACATAAATATCTCTTCTGCTACACGGAATACCGATCTAATATTAGAATTTTGTTTACTTGTCCAACCACAAACGTCGACATCCGATTAATTTTCAATTGAGCACAAATTTACCAACCACAGTCCACAACCACTGCGTCTGCAAGGGGCATCTTGCTTTCGTTCGGTATGTTGGGTATTTTCGGCGTGTTGACGAATGATTTGTGAATTTAAAATCGAAAGCAGAAAACTCGTTAAAAGCAACGATCCCGTAATATTAAACATAAGCCAACTTATTTCATTCATGCCGCAGCCTTGTAATTCCGATATTAAAATGGATACGCATGCGTGCACTGCACTGGCTCCTCTGCGGTTTACTATACCCGATCCGCCGGCAGCACACTTTAATGTCGTCTCACGTATTTTCGCACACGCGTGGGCGGATCGTTCGCTGCAATTCATTTCGAACACTTTTTGATTTGCACAATGCGCCTTTTTGCATAATTTCTGCTCCTTTACGGTGGGTTTACATTGCGCATGCAAATTAGCATTGAAAGCAGCCGATTCTGATGAGTTATGATTTTCAGTGTGGACCAGAGTAAATGGCAGGTGTAGCGTGAGACACATGATTGAGGCAGCATTCGAAGATCAACTCCGCCGCGGCTTACTTACTAATGATGGCATGTTGTGGAGGCTGGAGGAAGTCGCGTATAAATTCACTTCCTGAATCTATTTTAAATTCAGGACAGAGTAGGTAAAATGAAGACATTTGCACTGTAATTGAGGTAGAAAAATTGGTTGGTTAGTTAGAATGTTCCATGGCTAACTGTAGGGTATGTACATATGTGCAATATTTGGAGGATCTTTGGTGTCAAATTAGAACCAAGTAAATAGTTAAATGGTTGTCGAAAGTAAATCTATCTTGCGGTTTTCGAAATATTTAAACTAACTGAAAATATTCATATTGAAGGCAAAGTAAAAATTTTGAAAATAAAAAGAGATATAGGAATATGTCTTCTATCCAACTATCCGCCTCCATAGAAGCTTTAAAATAGGAAAAAACACACTATGCGAGTAGCAAGCAGGTTAACGTTAAATTGAAACAAGTTGTTGTAAAGTTTCAACCGCAATTTTACTGCTATTCAAAAAGTTTATCAATCAGTAAAAAAAAAAATAATTTCTCCAAAAAATCTGACAAAAATGCCGCTGTTGGTCAATTCTTCCTTTTAAAAAATCACTCTCTAGGTGATCAGGTAAAAAAAGCATATAAGAAAACAGAAGATGGTAATTTGTTCCGCATTCGTATAATTCTGTTCAAGAAGAATTCGCGAAATTTCACTGCCTTACTAAAACCTGTTTGAAGGATGAAACGATATAAACAGGTCAAAAGGTGAGGCGCTAGTATAGAGAGCAAGAAACAAGCAACCAGATCTCAGATTTCACTAGAACAATATCCTGTCAAGAGGTCACTGAAAAAAAGCAAAAAAGAGTAGGACAGAATGGGGATCCCTGAGACCCCCAGTAGTAATACTACAAGGATTGGAGATAACACCGTTTATTATACACAAAATAAATGCAAAAGTTAAAAAGGTAACGTTCAAACAGGGTAAGTAGGGAAAGATCGAGACCAAACAGGGTAAGAAAGGAAAGCTCGGCTAAACGAATAAAGTTTTTTTACGGTAAAATCGAAGCTTAGAATATACCCAATACAGACATGCACAGCCTTGACGGAAAGGAAAGTGGGGATGTATAAGAAAAGGTACCAGTAGATTAAATGGAGGTTCCGGTGTACATTTTGCTCAAATAACTGCGGCATACAGTGAACAGGAAAAAAACAGAAGATAGTAGTCTGTTCCATAATCCGTCTGATCAAAGAGGATTCTCAGAAGTACACTGTTCTGTTGAGTCTTGTCTCGAAGATATGAAAGGGTGATTAATCTACAAGAAATCAGAAAAGAGATTTTGTTGGACCAGATCCGCGGACCTAAGAAAAATAATTTATCCATCAGTTAGCTAGCCAACATTAAAGGGATACAAACGGCTTGGTCCAATGAATTCATTCCAATGGATCTCTTCCGTTGGTCGGACTTATGTCTTCAGTCACAAACGAGCGGCTATGGTCCGAGGAACTGATCCATGAATGATCAATTCGGGCGGAAATTCCTATTGTGTAGCTAATGCCAGCTAATGAACTTTATCCAAACCAAAAAAACGCAAAATCTTCTACCCATCTTCAAATATGCAAATTATATTCAAGTTTGGATCTAATATGAGCTGGGTTCTCTATCTGATGTGCTTCTTAATTTTAACAAAACTACCGATCCTGATCATCCGGTATAAGACTTCTGCCATTTTCGTAAGCATAAAATGTAAAAAACTTATTAGGTCACATAATTTTGGCTTGCTTTTGAAATAAAGATATAAACCCCTTCAGTTTTTCTGCCGTACTCCAAGGAGTAGTTAACTCAGTCCCATCGATCTGCATCTTCGCGCAGCATATGTTTTTTTTTACATTTTTTACATTATACAAAAAATGTCTTTAGTGTAGATAACGATATAGTTTCTAAATCACATATACTTTTCACTATCAATGGATAATTTTGTACGTATCGTCCTTGGAACGACTCTATGATCCTTCCACCTTATACCGAACGGCTTAATCTTATTGGCTTGATTTCTTTGGAAAAGTGACGTAAAGTTGGCGATGTTGTGTTTATCCATCAGGGCTTGAGTGCTGACATTGACTCCTTGCAACTCCGGGAGAATGTGTTTATAGGGGTAATAGTCGCAATTTTAGGGGTGTCTCCCTTTTGAATATTAACTTTTCTTTTTGCGTATGAAGAATTATTATTTTTAACACATGCTGGACAATATTGTTCCCAGAAATCTGATTGCATGTGCAAGCGGCTACTTCAAATTAAAGTGCAACTGTTATGTTTCTGCGCACCTCTATAATATCTTTTTTGCAACTAAAATTGATTTTATTTCCTCAAGTACAATAAAAACGATTTTCTGTTTAAGAATAGCACTACAAACAACACTTGTAGATTTAATTAAAACAAGAGAAAGTAAACGAATGGAACAGTAGGCTCCAGTCTGAGTAGAATTGTTCGCAATTATTTGATATGTTATCTTTTGTTTTATTGTATTTCGAGTCGTCAGAACTAAACGATTTCTAAGAATTCGGTAGCTATTGACTTTACATACCCAAATAATTCAATTTGTTCCAAGTAGGTACACTACTTAGGTATCTAAGCTGTAGTTGTGAAATTCAAAGCTTAGTGAGCATAAAATTTGTTTGGCTTTTACGATTTCAATTCAAATTCAGATCTTTTATACACTTAATATTATCTGGCAGATAAAATCTTCATTTTTAATCTTTTTAGGATCGATGTAACTTCAGTGCCATATTAGGACTTCGTACTCCTATGGAGCTCCTATGTGTACAAACCCCCGACACCTTAATAAGTACATTTACAAAGGAAAGAAAATTTAACTAATTACAAAGATAATAAATAAAAAAGAGAATAAAAATCTAAGAAAATGTAACTATATTGCTAATAAAATATTTAAGAGAGCAAACTACTAATGAATCATAAAAGAAAAACTAGACAAGAGAAAAGCTAGACAATACAGCGAATTAATAAAGAAAAGTTAGAAACAATAAGCAGATAATGAGAGACCAATGATATCACTTAAGAATCAGACATAATTGACCAGAATATATATATTTAAATTGATTTTCACTTTTGGTTACTATATGCATTCAATTGGTAATCTATTCCATAATCTTGAATTTTGTACAAAGAAAGTATTTCTCGACTGCAGGTACTTAAAATTGGGAATATGCACATTTCTCGTTCTTTCAGAGTTAAGAAATTTTATTTTTCGAAGTAAATATTTCGGAGTCTAGTTATGTATAATTTTAAAAGGGAATAGACATTTCCAAAAATCAAAATATTATTTTAAAGTCATACTCAGAAAATCGTTTATATATTGCAAGATATGGTCAAAGTGATGTAACCTATATATAAAAATTTTTACAAGATCAACATTAATATCACAGACAATATCTCAGATATTATTTTTTGTCAAATACATTTGAACATCGTCAGCATCATAATACTTAAACTGTGATATTAAGTAAGTTTATCCAGATTATTAATATACATTATAAATAATAGATGTACGAGGATAGATCCCTGTGGTACCCCAAATTTTAGTGATATCGCGCAGTGTCAGAGCCAGTAGTCCTTGTCATCACTGGGCTTATACCGATCAGACTCTTTGCGACGGAAAGACACCCCGTCTACGTTAAAAAGACCGAGCAGAGGCAGACCAGCAAGGAGGTAAGGACGATGGATTACCACCACGAATCGGAACCTGTACTGGTAGAAAAGACGGGGATGTGAACTACCATCTCACGTTAGTAAGGCTGACTCATCGAAGTACACATATTGCGGAAATAACAGGGACGACAACGATCATATGCTCTTCATTTGGACAGACGGGAAGGTAGAGCCGGATAGAGCGAGAGCTAACAGTAAGGTTCGTTGAGAATACTCTCCGCATAAAGAATCGTGAGGTCACGACAAGTGATCCAGCGGGCAGCTAAACGGATAGGCCGAACCTAAAGTAACTGCGCAAAAGGTTCCGAGCTGGTGTCCTTGGTAACCAGAGGGAAGGGGTTTTGGTCGATAGTCGGGAGATGGGGATCCAATGCACTTTATTTCCTCTTCTTTAAAAAGAAGTACATCTTCCACCAGGCACTTTGGAGCAGGACGAAAACTAAAAAAGCCAAAAAAACTATGGGCACTACCATCCATGATACCATCATAAAAAGCTGAGAGAAGTAGCATGCGATATCTTTCGTCTTTGCCTAGAAAAAGTGGAGAGGGACGAACATAAATTTTGTTCTTGTGAATCAGTAATTTGCCCAAGCTTTCTGTGTGGAGGGAAGAAAATATCGAGGCCACTCTTCACACTGTGATTGCCGCGAGTAGCATAAAAGCTTTCGTGAGAGAATTACACGTTAAAATGCATTAGTCCTGAGAGAGTGTTTCATTGTATACCGCCGGCGGTACACATAGCAGCCAAAGGGTTAATAGAGTGAAATATGTGTTAGGGTATATCACATAAAACCTGAATATACTTCAGTAACAGAAAGGTATTGGACGTCCTAATAAGTACTAATAACAAAAAGTAGAACTATAAAATTTCAATGAAAACAATTTCACGAATACACAGCCGTGTACCCGTTTGCCTAGTTATTACAATTAATATAAATATAAGAAATCCGTTGTTGGGGTCACCGACAGAGTGACCTGTAAACTAACTTCACCTCAACTGAAGTGGGAGGAAAGAAGCTCCTCTCTAGCCATAGGGCTATACATATGACCCATAAAATGCCGGGTAAATTTAATTTGACTACACCAGTACATTCTCTGGCACTCAATCGGTAGATCAATTTTTTAAATACTTTATTGTGCATTACATTTCGTTATCCTAAATACAAAATTGTTCGTGAAATGAAATTAAAATTCTTTTATATTTTTAGTCCGATCTTATTTCTGTGAACCATTTAAGTTTCTATAGCAGAATTCTGGTTCTATTTTACTTCAAACTTATACTAAACTTTTTCTTTTTTTCAATCAATGTAGGCGGCGGCATCCTCGGCTTCCTTATCTCATGAACCCAACATCCTATCGTCTGAAGCGCTCTTCCCATGAGTCTGGGGCTCTGGCAGCATCCCAAAATCAAAGCCAGAGCTATTTTTTCTTCATTCACCGTGACATCGCATTGTGCTCAGTTGGCTGCCATACAAGATATCCACCGCACGATCACGATCAAGACGAGGCCGCACGGCCACTTCGCCTCTTGAGCTGCAGAAATAAATAAACCGGCAGAAGGCAGACCTTTTATTTATGAGAAATATTCACTGAAAGGAGTGCTCGAACTCAGGTGCCCGGTTCCCACACTTTTATTAACGAACTCGATTGAGGTCCGTTGTCTTCGTCTCATCCTCCCTCCTTTGTCTTTCGTACGTCTGGGGAGTTTTTATTCGCCTCTGATCGCACCGATCAACATTTAGTGACTTGTAAAATGGATGTGCTCCGAAGTTGGTACCGGCTTGGAGTTCACCTCCTTTTATGCAGTAAATCTTTTCGAGGTCTAGCGATTGTACTGTTCCAGTGAAGGCTCTTTGGAGCGGGTGAATCAAGTTTGAAGCGTGTGTGATCGCTTCTGGTGGTGATGAGTCCAGCGATCATGACAGGTTTCCGTACTGACTGAAATTATTCGAAAACGTGCGAGTGGCTTCGATCGAGCCTTCAATCAAGGAAAAATTTCTATGCCTTTACTTTTGATGCAGGAATTATCTTCTGTCAGTAGTCAGGCCTGGTTGGTGGCCAATTGCAAGTGTAATGGTTCCTGGATTTGAAAACGTTTAAACAGCGAAGAAAATCTGACTTCACGCAGTCAATGAAAGACTTGAGGATGACTGTAAAATTATCTTAAAAGCATACTCCATGCATTACAAAACTAGTAGTACAATTCCCAGAGTAGCTTTCGCGGTGCTTAGTAACAGTCACAACCGGTGGCGGCATATCTTTACGCGTAGAGCACAATTTTCGCAAGTGAAAATTAAACCCCCCTTAACAAGTGCCATACAAGTGTGCTGCAGACTTCTGGCTTTGCTAGTTTCTAAGCCATCCGGACTGCTGGAATTATAGTAGACACTCAGACAGTTAGTCAAGAAATTCAGGTTCTTCTTAATCCAGAAGTGATAGATACTTCCCTCTAGCTTAAGACCCATCGAATAGATGGTCCCAGACAGGCTATGCAGCTGTTAAATTCCACCTCGATGCATGTTTTCTAAGATTTTGATGTATTTATGCTGCTGTGGTGCAACTCTCCGATTGATTAAGGCTGGAAATTGCATGTCGCAGGTGGTCTTACTGATAAGATACAATTGACATTCGTTGATATGAGTCGTCCGAGACACTCTGCCAACACTAAAAATAGACACATGCGTAATCAGTGTATGCCTTAAAGTTGCATTAATTAAAATCTGAAGTGGTTCTACCTGGTATTGTTGCTCTGTGTGAAAATCGTTAAGAATTCTCTAATCCAATCATTGTGATTACGACATTTTCTTGAGTATGGACATACTACATTCTTTTTTTTCCAACTACAAGAGGTTTCTATCACCGTTGCACATTATATCAAATATTTAAGCAATTTTCTAGCACTTACGATTAGGAAAGGAACTCTTGATTTCAAAAGTGGCGATAAAGTGGTATGCATTACTTTGCTCAGTTAAACAAATATTTCATTTGCAGACAACAAGTAGACAACAGGTTATTTTAAAAATGCCATTGCCTCATCAGTCCGGACCTTGGTTACCTAGAAAGAGTTACTAAATTAATAAAAAAAGATTGAGAGCAAATCAGAAGTTTTCTGAATTTTGTCAACTTTCCAATGGACTGAAAGGTAAAAGGTTTCTAAGTACATGTGAACTACGCAGATTTCGCTAAAAGTTTTACAATATGGCAACAAAATTGCCATATTTCGTGATAGAAAACTTTGAAAATGTTCTATTCGCTTGCTTTAGTGAAGTAGATGAAATTTATGATGACATCCTATCCTATTTTATTGTATTTCGAGAGCATGAGGATTTTTCAAGTCAGTCTGCTCTCTTGATTAAGTTTTTAATATCCCAGAAAGAGGTGGGGAATTGTAATAACAGAAGGGCAGTAGTAATTCATTCCGGTTCAAGGAACAGAGACGGAATCTATACCATACAAGAAAGTCAACTTTCTTATTACATAAGATACCTGCAACAATGTTACAACAACCAGGAGAAGGATATCCATCTCGTGTAAACTGAGAGTTAACAATACAGCCCAAATATCAGACAAAAATATGATATGTTACTTCTAGTGGTCTATGTGGTATGTCCTTTTTTGAGCTTTTAATCCCACTCAGAGCCTTGATTTTCACTGGAGCAAATAACTATCTTAAATAATTTTTTAGTTATAACTTATCTATTTATCTTATTTATTATGTCATGAGTGTCATTATTTTTAAATACGCCTACGCATACTAGGTGCATATATAAAATCTTGACCCTCAAATAGAATCAACTGTAACATTCATTTGAATCAATCAATCTCTCCCGCTAGATTTAGGCCTGTACAGTGTCAACCTTGTAAATGCACACATGTGATCCTGCCGTGCTTACACTTAGCAATGTCATCAAAGAATAACACATAAGAAGGAACTTTATGTTGGTCGCGTTTAAGCAGAAAAAGAACACACTACCCAGGCGAAGAACATGGTATGCCTTTAGGGCAGGGCTGTCCAACACACGGCCCGTGAAACGTTTTTGTGCGGCAGGCACAAATCTAATTTCCCAAATCTCCCATTATTTTTTAATTGTGGCATTCAATTAACATAAAAGCTTTCGTGAGAGAACCACGTGTTGAAATGCATTAGTCCAGAGAGAGCTTTCAAATGGAGGTCACCGGTGATCCCCACGGCACGAAATGTGTAAATCTAGTAACCTAGGGCACTGTCCATGAGAAATCCTGAGCTCAAAAGTGGCCCTTCTCACTTGTGCTCATTTCTCAGACAATGTATAGAAGAAATAAATGGCATTATGAGATATATAGCTGTCCTTTTCAAACACCATGTAGTGTGAAAGTTTGCATTCAAATTACGCCATTAGAAAAACATTTCATGATCTCCGTGTTTTGGGCAACTCTTCTTACAGAAATTTAATTTGGGCGATACTCCCTCACCCCTTCTGTTCCCAAGATATCTTTCCAATAGATTTTCAACTTTACAAAATTTTGAAATTATGCTTTCATTAGAAAATTTCCAGAGATAGACGGAGTCTCTGCAACTCAGGCCTTCGAAAAGTTTCTCGCTTCTAAAAATCTAAAGTGCTTTGTCACTAGGATCCTATTGAATAAAAAATGTCCAGAAACAAATCTCTACGAGACAAATCAAAATTGTACAAGAAGGGTGGGGAGGGCGGTGGGAAGAAGAGAGCTGTCCTGACCGTTTGCGAAATAATAGTACTTGAAGACTTGTCATCTTTTAGGATGAAGGCCGGATAGTTTATATTAAATATAGTTTTCGCATGAATCCAATGCCATATTATGGAAAACAGTAGTGTGTGCCGCAATTAGCATAAAAGCGTTTGCGAGAGAATTACATCTGGAACCGGTCTCGAAGCCGTACCTATTTTGCAATGTCTATGAACAATAATAGGAAAACTCCCGAAATAGTAAAAATCAAAAAGAGTTAAAATGAAATGAATACTTATTGAAATAGTTATTAAACTTAACTACTTTGAAAATAGTTAGAACTACCGCATAAGTAGTATATGTATCCTAAGATGGGCAGAGTACATAGCGTTTTGGCAGATCCATCACCAAAGCCCTACATTTCCCAAGCAGTTCTAATTTTTAATATAGGATGCATTGCTCCGACAACACGTTTTAAGTCTATAAACACTGCTAAAACCGCGCGTTTATTGTTTAGAGCATTATACCATTCAAAAATTATATAGTGTAAGACAATCTCACACGAATGATTACTGATTGTTCTGGCAGAAGTATATTTTTCGACTCAAAATAGTAATTAATTAATTATTTTGAAACTTCTTTATAATTCCTCAGCTAGGGAAAGCATATTAATCGGTCTGAATTCTTTACAGCTTGTGGTCTTTGTGACTTTTCAATTGGTATAATATTTCATATTTCTGACGCCAGGTTTATTATTTTCACTAAATTTTGGCCTATTTGTTATAAAATTATATAGGATATCACAACTAAAGCCATATATATTCCTTTTCTTATTGAACTCTCAGATAATTTGTGAATAAAAAAAGAAAATATAAATTTTATTGAAATAATTCCAGGTTGGCCTTGAACTGCAATGCATCAGGGAAAGTCGCAAAGGCATGAAAATTTTCTCTTCTTCATTTAATTCCACCATCAAATTCACAGGTTTTTTCGACTATTTTTATTTCACAATGCACTGATCCAAATCTCATTGACCACTGACCAATAAGAGATTAACAAGAGATACCAGCTATTCTTTTTTTTATATACTCGTATTTCACAACTTTGATAGGTCACCTCCAGATAGAATAATAAATTTTAGTTAATGTATATTAATGAGAAATACACTTAATGATACTATATCTTCCAGAAAATTACAGTATTGTTGAAAAGAAATTAAACATAGGTAACTTCACTCAGTCATCAGTAATCAGTGATCAGTATCTTCGATCAAACTCAAAGAACGTCTATCAAATTTGGTCTGTAAAACTATGATTATAGAGTAATCCAACAATCTCATAAAAAGTAGTTAATTTACGGCTGTTAAACTCCCACAAAGAAGAAATTCAATTCCAATGGTCAGATGAAAGAGGCAGTGAATTATTGTCTTTAAAAAATGTTTAAGTTACAAGAGAGTAGCCCTAATGATGAATTGTAAGCTTTTATTTAATAATCCCTATAAATATATTTTCTAATGATACACAGAGATGAGTTAACAATAATATTTTACAATTACTCTATTCCACTTCATCTTTTCATTCGTACCGACTTCCACTTAGGTAAATATTTTCACCTGAATAATCAAATCCAGAAATATCTAAATCAAAACAGGTCACAAATAAATCCACCAACGAGACCGCAGGCTAAATCAACGATGGTTAACAAATCACATTAACTAGATCAACCAGACAAGCCTACCCAACAGTGCTATTGCACGCAACAGGAAGCGGTCGAAAAGAAATCAAAAGTGATCTCCATTGATCTGATCTCATCGATCATTAGATGCTATATCGGTATCTAACAAAAAGATCAACAGTCAACATAATACCGCTGCATGCGGGACACTTCGCCTTGCCAAGATATCTTTTTTTTGTTTGTATCTGATTCAACCTTCACACAGAATTTCCCGCATGAGAGGAGATCCCGCCGTCGCCGCCACAAAACCAGGCAGATTCTCGATCGCGCTCCGATCATACTTTTGTGAAGCAACACAAAAAGGAGAAAAATAGTAATAAAAAAATCATAACAATCCGTGAGACCGTTCCTATATGATCACACGACTTCGACAATGGCAAACGCCGTGCTGTGATCAATGGCATGGCGAAGTCGCGCTGCTGTCGGCTGTCGTACGTCGTATTCGAATTTAATGAAAATGACGCATATGCAGGGGAAGTGAGTTATATAAACAAAAATCTTCTACCTGTTGAATGGAACCATATGTTTGTCTCGCTCCGATATGTGACGGCGATCAGTGAGTGTCGTTCTAAGATCGCCCTACTGCTTTATTCGGTGACTGACTGGGATGCTGGAGAAGTCGTCTGTATGCAGCACAGAAGCATCTCTAGCACCGACAACAGAAGCAGAAAACGCGTGCTCGGCAAGATCATCCCCTCCACAAAAGATGCATTATCGATGATCGCACACGCCACGACAAACTGCTTCTGCCGCAGCACCGCACTGCAGACGGCCGAAATCTCGTGTCCATTTATTTTTAATGAACACTGTAACACGTCTGTATATAGATCGATCCTCCTATATACCTGTCGACGGATGGATGTGGTGGTTAACCACCTCGAGTTTGTGCCATGTACTCCTGCGTGTGGCTTGTCTGCGGATCGTTCTTTTTTTATCACTTGTAGTTTCCGCAGATCGGTACCGGCTCAGTTGGTGATTGAGTCTCTGGCACTTAAGGTTCTCAGTAAGACGGTGCCGACGATTGATAACAAAACGAAGAATAAATAAAAAGTCGAGTGAAGAGAGAAGCAGCAGCAGACCGTGATTCACACAGCTTTTATCGGCAGCAGAAAATTGCTCTAGTCCCATTCGAATACCGGGCAGCAGTCAGACGAACACGGTCCGTCGTGCAGCTAGCAAGCGAAAAGAGTATCTATCGTGCGACTTTAGTGTTTAGACATCGGAAAGCAGTGATTGACACAGAAGTGCTAATGGATTCTTGACAATTGTACTCACCTGCGAAACAGCCTTTGGCCAGTGGAAAGTGATCTTGGATTTAATAGATTCCGTTCAGTGAAGAGATGAATGTTTAGACCTGTGGTGTTTTTTTTCTTGAATATCAGTGAATTAATTTTTCAAGAATTTTAACAATTTCTGTGAATTATTTTAAAAAACGTTGTATTAACTCTAAGAAAATGGTTACCGGAATTGGAGCTATTGCAGCAAACTCACCTGGCAATATAATGCCAAATGTTGGTGGCCCTCAGATGCCACTTAAGGAGCCCGTAAAAAGTGATCGTCGGGTAAGTAAACCTCGATATTATCTGACATAAACTTGAAAAATTGCAATCAAAACGTTTGACACCATCACGTTTTTCACGACAAATGACCATGAAATTGTTTGTTTTTCCCAATGCTTTTATTTCACATTTTTGAGTAAAAAAATATACGATTTTTACACGTGATTTTAAGAGGAACACATATTAAAAGACATATTCATTTTATGACCATGTGTTTCATGAATAATAATAGAAGCAGAAACGTGCCCAAGTTATGTATTTTGTAATTTGAAGATATGAGAATTGCGATTTTATTGTCACGTTTTAGCAAGTATGTGTGAATTTCAGGCACAATACTTGATTTTATGATGCCAATGAAATAGCTTCGTTACTCATTTCATTTTAATGTCGTTCACATTAAAAGGCTTTTGGGTAGTACTTGGTACTTCTCTGATTTGTTAGTTTTGCCATGCGAAAAATAAAGATTAATTAATCTGTCATAAATCAATAAAACTAGAGCGTATCAGTTCATGAAATGTGCCTCTCAAAATAGTACATAATAGCTTTTGGTGTTTTATTTTCCAACGGAGAGTAATCTCTGGTATTGCTATTCTTATTCCCTTCCCTTCCTCATTAATGCTATTCCTACAGTTTCCTTATTTATTCGTATAAATCGAGCCTAATCCGGCTCGAAGGACCAAAAAAAACGCAATAGTTGTGGGTTGGGTAAGAACTTTGAACCACATCCGATCTTTAAGGGGTCCAACATCTTCTGAATTATATAGCGGCATTTCCTACGTTCCCTACGTTGAAAACGAAGTATCCGCTAAGCGCAAAATTTTAAATATTCCCACATATCATCGACTTCAACCTAAATCTACTCCCATGCACGCAACCTACAAAAAACATTAATTCTCGTTGAAAGCTACGTAAATACACTTCTTCCACTTCACTCAACTCTGTCAATCAATACAACTTTCCATATTAAGTTCACCTGCGCAACAGTCGGTCATCTGTCAGATATTCTCCCCCACAACATAATGAAAGAAGAACGAAAAAATCAATATTTGCACACCTACCCTCATCACTTACGTATTTGTCTAAAGGCAAAAGTCATTTCAACTTTTAATCACCTACGACGAAAAAATTCACACCCCACATTATGAGGCAATTGTCATACCTACATAGAGAGCGCGTGCAGCCCAACTTGTAATTTTGAGCCACTTATCTGCCTCTAGTATCTCTCTGACAAAATATTGATTACGGCCGATCATGCGGACATGAAAGTAGTGCTGCTAATTGAAAGATACTGAATAATCTCGATGTATTTGTCGAAAGGGGGCTTGCTGCCTCCGCAATACAATTTCACTGCGATATAGGCATAGTCGGTTGGCGGGTCAGGTATTTAGTGCTCAGAAAGGGCGTCGGTGGTTGATTTGCTTGCGCCGATAAAACCACGTAATAGCAAAATACAAAAGCTACAAAAGTAGCAAAACAAAAACATAGCAAAAAAAAAAACTTGTTCAAATTTGCAGGTATGCTGGGGTATTGACGTCAATTGGTTCTTACCTGTTTCCGAAACGTATGCAAAAAGTAAATTTCTCCATTTTTAAAATAAACAACGATCGCATATACAAAAAACTCCATTTAAATGGTAAAAAAAAAAATTCCTGCGGCACTTGTTTACATCCATTGACGTAGTGCAACAGGTTTGTTGCGCTGTTTCCTCGCCAATGGCTTTGAAGAATTGCGGAGTTAATTAGGTCACCTATGCTTGCCCGGTGAACAAGACATGAACTCGCAACACATCGCTGAAGTCATTCAGAATTTCTAGCCCGCGCACTTCTGTTCCGGGAAATGAAATGATTTTCATTCATAGCCACCCGCTTCCAATATGGTCATATGCGAGCAGACGCCGATTTCGGTTTCCCACTCAGCCGAGATTCGCGGGGAATCTTCCTTGATTGACTTGTTTTCTTCATCTGCATACACCAAAGAATTTTTATTTATATCTCGTCCGTGATTGTATTTTTGGCTTCCAAGCCATATTTTTGGCATTTGTTCCGAAAATGAGATCGCTGCTTCGGACATTATTCTAGCATGGGGCGGCAGAGTGGGCAACCCACTCCGGGTCCATGAGTAGGCTATCTACGTGTTGATTGACTAAATTGATCGTTATTTCAGTGCAGGCGCGCTACGTAGATAGCACGCGATCGCCCGCAAATCGCCCGCGCAGTTATGTGCTGTTTGGCATTTTTCTACTTTCCTACGGCATTCAACCATAGCTTTTCGTCGTTGTTGACTATGACTAAACCAATTTGATGATTTTCACTGCAGCATGTACGTGCCCACCATTGGATAGTCATTGCCTGACTTCGTTCGTGAGCAATTAGTATGCGTACGTAATTTTCACGTAATATGGGGTCAAGCACGAACATTTCGGATTCTGAGTGTACAATGTCCAAATCTGGTCACTCAAAGGTGGGATATGTGTATTTTTGATGTTTAAGTGTCGAACGTTTTGAATTGCCTTTTTAATTGACTTCTAAAGATTTTATGGTGAGGCGAGTTAATTTTGTCATGCATTCCTTCTTATTTGCAGTCCAATAAGCCGATTATGGAGAAAAGGAGGCGGGCAAGAATCAATAATTGTCTTAATGAACTGAAAACTTTGATTTTGGATGCTACTAAGAAAGACGTAAGTATTTACTTTGTTTTGCATCGCCTTATGAAGCTTTTTCCAAATTAACAATTTAAAGTCGGATAAGTCGGAGTAAATCAAGTCACAGTTTTTGAAAATCTGTTCTGCAAAACGACAGAATCGTTCGGAATGACCTCTCGGAAATGGAATGTTCTTCAATAGAAAAAAAACTGATTCACTGAATCACAAGTGTTCTAATCTTATCAGATTGTTTTTTCGGTATACTTAATTAAAAAAAAAAACTGTGATCAATCTTTTGATTTACGACCGTCATCCATTAAGACCTTTTGCACTTGAATTCATTTGTCTTTTCTCTTTCTTTACAGCCTGCCAGACATTCAAAACTAGAAAAGGCAGACATCCTTGAAAAGACTGTAAAGCACCTGCAAGACCTCCAACGTCAACAAGCAGCTATGGCCCAAGCGGCAGATCCTAAAGTTCTTAACAAATTTAAAGCTGGTTTTGCGGAATGCGCAAATGAAGTGAGTCGATTCCCTGGACTAGAGCCAAATGTGAAACGTCGACTTCTACAACACCTAAGTAACTGCATAAACGGTGTAAAAACTGAAATGTCACAACATCGGAATACAACACCACAACCCATCCAACCAGTTCAGGTTCATATGTTACCATCGCCACCCAGCTCTCCAGAACAGGATCAGCCTAGCCAGATCATTACACAAGCAACTCAAATCCAGGCGACAGCAAATGGCTACTTCCTACCAAACGGAGTACAAGTAATACCGACAAGGCTACCTAATGGCAATATTGCTTTAGTCCTTCATCAAAACATACCTCAGGCCACTCAGCTACCAACACTGGTTCCTATTCCTAGTCGAACGGCATCAACAGGTTCAGCTGCCTCAACTCCCTCATCCAGTTACGAACGCATCTCAAGAGACAACACAATTTCACCTACAATGTACGCTCCGCCCAGTCCTGCTAATTCATACGAAGCTATGGATTGCCAACCATCAGTGATTCACCACGCGTCCTCATCACATAGCAGTCACAGTAATCCACATCTCCATCCCATGTACAGTCCTGATGCAGCACCCTTGTCCTTAGTCATAAAGAAGAACAAAGAGGAGGACCAACCATGGCGACCGTGGTAAAGACTGATCACTTAAGCTTAAACGCCAATCGCCCCGAAGTCTATTTACATAGTTAGGGATAGTCTTAACAAATTCTAAAACAGACCTGAATCCAAATGAGATAGCAACGAGGTGCGCCAGAATGTTAAGTAGCGACTAATGGAAATCAAAGCTCAAGTCGAAGGTGACGAAGATCCCTGAAAAAAACGAAATTTCTGCGATTCGCAAGGTCACTTTGCAGCTAGTAAAGGCTGCGCACACCAGACTTGCGTAAATCACTAAAGTAAGCCACCAAAGTACGTGTCTTGATTTAAATTAGCGCAAATGAAAATTTCATCGGAAGAAGGTAGTGACAAGTCACTGTGATCTAAATTTAATCCAGGCTGACCTCGTTGGGGCGTACTGTGGTCTGATAGGTGTGAAATGATCTTATCGCCCGAAGCGAACTACTTCATCAACATCAGCTTGCAATCGGCAGTTAGTACAAACATCTCCACAACCACGAGCACGAGCGGCTGATAGCTACCCTAAATTCACCGAAATACCTATACCTTCTGTGCTACGGACTATTTGTGATTTAAAAGACCTCGTTTATGTAACGCAAAATGTGATAATTATATTCGGCGCGTGTATGTATTTTTCAGTTGAGGAACGCTCAATTAGTTTCCCTCCGTCGAAATTAGCACGTGCGACTGCTTTCCGCTCTTTTTTACACTGTGCGACGGATCGCGATTGACGTCAATGTACTCTTGTCGAGTCACACTTAACCGTCACACCGATTATTTATTTACATTTTCAACATCTGATAGTGCGATTGTGCGGAAGGCATTTACATTAATCCCCTATCACGTAAAAAATTCCAGGTATCCACGAGTAGTCGTGTAGGTATAGCACAACATAAATCGGCAACTATTTATGCATCTCTTCAGACATAGGCCCTCCTATTGTTTGTACATCTCTGAATGGTAGAAAGTTTTAAAGAGAATAAAATGCTGTGAACATACTTTTTAGGATAGGATAGACTCTAGCAATTATATATATTATAGATTTTAGCACGGAGCTCTTAGTCAGCCTCGTTTGTAATATGTTCAATTTAATTTGTATATAGTTGAAAATGAAATGGAAATGTGAGTTTTTTTTGGAGTATAATTTTTAAGGATATTTTTGTAAATAATCTACGCCAGTTACAAAGTTTTACTTGTTTCGTTCAAAACAAAACAGAACTCAAGGTAAAATCGACAATTATCACGCAGGTCTTCCAATGGAGTTGTATAGAATATTTCTGAATAATTTTACAGCCTACTGTAATTATGTTAAGATTTAGCCTCGTAGTTTAAAAAGACTAGCATTGACTCTGATGTAAATGAGAATGAAGTTGAATATGGAAATTCGCTTTTATTTCTTGTACTGTAAATAATTAATTTATTTTTCCTGTCAAAGTCGTATTGGTACAAAATATTGTATAAAATGTGAGACAACAAAGTGATCGTATAGTATAAGTGAAAATAAAGGTTTTTTTAAAAGTATTTTTGCGTTTGCATCTCTGTGTTATGGTTGCATAAAAATTCCTATGCTCTCGAATTCATTTATTGTTGGAGGTTCCTATTTATTTCAAGTATCTGTATTACTTCTTAAAGATGAAAGATGACACACATATCAAAGTCCATATCGTCAAAATGGCACTAAAAGTCGGAGGCATTGGGACCTAGATGTTTCCATATTTACTCGACCCAAACCGAGTGCAGAAAACACTTTACAACTTAGAAAGTTATGACTAAAATGGTGAACGATAGATATAGTATATTGATCAATAACAGCTTGGAAGCTTCGACGTATGTACTCTTTTGTCTCCATTCACTAACCTTCTTTTTAACCACATATATTAGAGAAGACCAGTAACTGTCCCAAAACCTGAATATTCCTTTTTTCAGAAAGTAGTCGACTTGGTGAGACCTATGATACCATCGAATTCTCAAAGCAGCTTTTGAAATCGCTTGTTTACTGAAGATCCAACTGACACCGAAAATTTGAGGATGGTTCAGCAGCAACATTGCCTCTTGGTTTCACGCTCCAAGTCCACGAACAATCCATAATGACACAGAAAGGCAACATCTAAAATAGGCTTAGCGGGGTCGGCGAAAATAAACCACTGGGGAAAGCACAGACTCAAAGTGAAGTCTAATGTGAAGACTCTGCGACCATAACTATTGATCGAAGACAATTTTTTTATTCAACAAACAAGACACAACAAGATGTACAATCTTCTAACAGCATTTTCAAAGGAAAGGATAAAGAAATAAATAAATAAATAGAAAAACGCAAGAAAAATCATAACGCAAAGTTACTAAAGCTTATATTTTATATATAAACAAAAAATTTTCAACAACCAGTGCAGAATATTGAAAGGAATAAAAAACAAAATTTCATTTGTGAGTTGAACATTATGCCTAGATTGTATTAGTAAATGCCATTTAAACTGGTAAAGGGAAGCGATGAAGAACCTATAATTCTAGGGTAAATAGACATACATTGCAATTTACCTGCACCGCTACGTTCAATAGTAAGTATTGGTTTAGCCACCATGCCTACATTCTACGCCGATCATCGTTGACACACTCCAAGCGATCCTTAATGAGACCAATAGGGCAACTAAGATATATCTGAACGTTATCAGCACTTATGTGAAAGTCGATGTCACATATCAAGTCAGGTAGATCGTTGATTTAAGGGTTAAATAGAAAAGGAC
>QYTT01082808.1:0-10290 GCA_006980735.1 Dasypogon diadema
ATCTTTAATTTTCCTAATTCGGATGTGGACATACTTGACAGAACGTCAGCAAAAAGTCTTCTGCGGTAACTAATCATCTGAATTCCTTTATGTTTCCATCGGAGTTCCGCAGGGGTCTGTCCTTAGATCTTTAATGTTTATCATGTTTATTAGTGATCTCCCTTTTGTTCTTCATGACTGTAATTACATTTATGTAGATGATATTCAGTTATATACCTGTAGACCTTTGGGATTGATCGAAGACGCTATGCAGCTAATGAATCATAATCTTGTACATATTGCAAAATGGGCTGTAAATAATGATCTCCTTTATCTCTATGCTTCAAATTCGAACGTTACAGTTATTTCCAATACTGAATTACATACCTCCTGTTTCCCTTATACTTGATAATTAAATACTTGATAATTGAATTATCTTTTTCAGTAACTATGTGAAAAATCTTGGTATTATGTTGGTGTGGTATATGGAACGTTATGTAAGCTTCCTCTATTTGGAATTTTTACGCCAACAAACACACAACTATGTTTTTACGTAATTCCTGTCAATCAGGTAGGATATTTTCTTTGACAATAACACGGTTTTTCTTTAGATCTAGTGAGCTCCAATTTTTTGTTCAATCCATCTACCTTTGGAGTTCTCTTCCACTTGAGGTACAACGGCGGCCGTAATTTTCGAGTTAATTTTAATAATGTAATGTGTAATTGTGACTTATTTGAAACATTTGTCAGGTTAAATTTTCCCAATTTCCTCTATGCTAAAATTTCCCTCCGCCTAAGCTGTGCTGTGTGCATCACAGGGTTATTTCTTGAGCTTCGGAATTTCCTCGGACTCTAGGTCTTCAGACTTATCCTTCATTTAAAAGGTATTATAAGCACATTTCAATTATATGCTGAGCAACTGGTGTCATCTGTCCGTGATACTCATAAGCACTATGTTCCCATTTGGAATCGGTATACCCGCAATTTTCAGTACAGGCCAACTCATTAATCTGTAGATCGTTAGAACTTAAGTTTCCAAGCGGGAGCATTATGAAATTACTGATATCGCACCAATGTCTGGACCACTGTTTCTGGAACCCATATAGAGGACTCTTGCACATCGGAGCATAGATGATCGCTGGTAGCTGTGCTGGACAAATTATTGCTGTATTTGTTTTCGATAGTAGTACAACAAAAAATGCACGGCATATTCTTAAAATTTGGTCTTGAATTATTCATCTTCTTCCCCAAATCCATCAAAAATATTATATATTACTTCAATTGGTTGAATCATAAAATCTAGAAATAAGATGGGGATAAATAACATTTGAAAACGACAATAGTTCATTTCACAACGCACTTTAAAAAGTTCGAACTCCCTACATACCTCTCCGGCATTATTGACGCCACTTACACTGTTTTTTTCGGACCCTCCACTTACTGACCCCTTTGTTGTGTACTACATTTTTGCACTGTTCAAAAAGTAAAAGCAATTATGTCCCTTTCGCTAGTAATTAAAACAAATGTGAAGACATTAAAATTACTGTTCCTCTGTGCAGTACTAGAAATGCACTGAACTTAGATATGCTTGTTTAACATAAAATTTGCAAGTTATCCCATTCGCAAGTCAGCAATTACAGAGCACTGTGAACTTACCAGGAGTTTTCAAGATGATTTATAAAGTGCGTATATACAGAAACTTGTTCCTCTGCTCTACTTCAGATAGTGATAATGGGGCAATACAAACTTTTCCCGCTTTGTTTCTTTCGTAAGTAGTAATGCCAGCATGAATCTCTATCAGAGCAATTTCCGAGAAGACAAGTTTCTTGGTGCACATGGATGGCTAGAGTGCCATAGAGAATATAGTACTTTACATGATACTTGTTTAATCTTCTGCTTTGATTTTTGTTTCGTTCGAGTTCTTGTTAGACTTTAGTCGGAGAAACACATTACGAAAGTCTGTAAGAAAAATCAATTATCAACAAAATGAAAAAAACAACTATACTATATGCTAATAATGCATTCATACTCTAAAATGTATCTAGATAAAATATTACAAAAGGATTTGGATTAGATCAACGACCTAGACCACAATTTTAAGTAGTCTAATCATACACAAATCACTTTCCTTTTGTATGCGAGTCTGAAGGTCATAAGTCGGTCCAATTAAACATTTCAACGTAATTTAATATAGTCCAAAAAGATGTTTACGTAACTAAAACCTTCTTCGCAACAGTAAAACGATTAAATCCCCTCAGAGTTTACTTTCATGTGACCAGACAACCAGTAAGCTTTCGATTTGCTTAAGCCTACCGGATGAAGTCTCACCTACTACGAATCCACAGCATTCCTACGCTCATCAAAATGACGAGAACCACGCAAAAACCTGGCAGGCTTTGCTGAATTTAATTTTCGGGTTTTTCATGCGCTTCAAGTGAAGGTCTTGCGAAGCAATCCAAAACGACAATAAAAATTATCCAATTTGATCACCTCATTCCTAGTGATCGTGATCGAAATCAGATCCGTCCAGTCCTCCACGACTATATTTTTGTCCGTGTTTGCACCTTTTACGTGAACCAAGTCACCAGTAAGTCAACAATCGTTGGAAAACAAACGGACAATTCGTTGCGATTATAGTCGATCTTCAGAGTGGACTGGTCTCATGCTGTGGAGCTAGTAGAAGTAGCCGTTCAACAAAAAGTTGCCCCGCGCAATTGCTGACCAGCACTTTTACTTTCGTTTTGTGTGAATCACGGCGGTGCGGTCATCATCAGCGCTCTGACCTGAATTTAAGGAGATACTTCTGCTTGACTTGGCCAACAGCTGACCACGATGGCCAATCGTCCAGATAGATCGGTGCAATCAAAAGATCTCTCGCCTCATTGGCATTCCCCGGGTACTGTTGGTATTACGTGAAGCGCGATGTGATTTGGCGCTTGGAAAATTGTAGTTGAGGTAAAGTAGCCAAGAAATTTCCTCATTGTGGGTCTTGAGGTTTGCTTCCCACAACAACTGCCTCACGACGTTGTAATTGCGTGTCACCATAGTGGATGGAACTCTCTTTGACCAATGGTTATGGACTAATTGGTTTGTGGAGTCAGGAAGGCCACGGTCATGTTTGCTTGAAATGCGTTCTCCTGACAGCTTCTGTAAACTTATCGTACATAGTTTGTTGACAAAATGTAAACACTGCAGGGTGACTTGAATTGTTCGTTATATACATGTCCTTTCTTCCCTCATTTGTATCTGGCGGCTTTGTGAAATCTGTTTACCTGAGGTCTCATACATAAACTAGTTTACAGAACATTCCGAAAGTGATACCATACACCTCCTGCACCACCCCATTAATAAATTACAGCTTAAGTTCGTCCAAAAGGGAATTGTGGATGTCCTAAGGGATATAACTGGTCAATTAAGCCGTTGATGCCGTATTTTAGTGTAGTTGATTGCATTGTGCTAGTGATTGCTGTGGTAGGACAGCAGTGTCCTTCTTTGTTGTTCCTGTGGCTTTAAATGAATGAGAGTTTTTTAATTTCTGTAGGAATATTTGTATTTACTTATCTACAGCTTACCTACAGCTTCCATTTTTAGAGTATAGAATTTAAAACAACTTTCTTCCAAATTACGAGACAAATACAAAAGTACAAATCATGTATGGAAATCTGGAACGGCGTTCTGAAAACCATTGAAATTCGTAAAAGTCAGAAAAATGCATTAGTGATTGGTATTGGTATTAGCCATCGCCACCGCTTTCCTGTCCCAAAAATATCTTGACAGGTTAATGTGTAGTTGTGGAAGGATCTTCTTTTCTAAAAATCACTTTTTGCTTCCACACTACTAGAAAAGATTCTTATCTTCTTTTTAAACTTCTTTCGAAATTCTTGATTGAAAACACTTTATTAATTCTTATTTTTTATAACTAACATTAGGATTCTTCTCAATTATTTTATAATATAATTTATCTATACAATTATTGTCTTGTAGACCGACAGGGTGATGTGAATGGGAGAGAAAACTTATTTTGAATGACTTGAAAAAAATATTTTCATTTATTTTCCTGAACAAAATATTAAAAACGCCTACGCGGAAAGACGTTAGAAAAGACCTGCTCAAACTGACTGGTTGCTAGGTGCACAATGAACAAAATATTAAACCTTACAAATGCGTTTACTGCAACCAAGCTATTGCACGGATAGTCGCAAGTCGCCACAAATGGACTCATGGGTACGGCCGGATGGTACCGAAGATTCATCCTGAATATTGCTGCCTTGTCAGACCAAATCTCCGATTCTCTGAAAAGGGCAAAATGGTTCGTACGGACGAAAGAAGCCCAGGCCTATTTCGAACAACTCAAGTAACACCTTTCCTTCATTGCTAGTGAGTCCAGACTTCCACAAGCCGTATGACACCAGTCAGTGGGGTGTGGCTGGAGTCGTAGAAATTGAACTTGGTGCTTTTTACATACACTAATGGTAGATTCGATACAGCGATCTGCTTACTTGGGTTGGGTGTCCCCCGGGAAGATATGCCCAAAAGTCACTAAATCGCTAGCCCTATAAAAGCATCCAACCCTTTTCATGAGCAACAACAACACGTTATTTGAGTAACCGAGTAACCGCCTATGACAGGGGTTATGCGGTTGATACACCCGTTGTTGCCCCCCCCCCCCACTCCTCTCTCTTTTAATCCCTTGGGGCCTCTCGACAGTTGTGGAACCAACTGTACTCACTTGAGGTCTAGAGCTCATTTCACTCCTGAGGTTCCGAACATTAGAGTCGATCGGACTGAAAACAGTTGAGGTTCCTCTATATAATTGTAGAAACCTAGAATCCGACCAAGCCACTTAATTGGAAGGAAAACCTCAGATCCTTTTCCACGGGATACTTATGGAGCGAAGAGCCAAGGCTTCCTCACCCTATTTTCACGTCTAATCGCCATGTTCCTAGGATAGGAAAGTGTAGTACAGGGACCCAGGGAGTCCGGTAGTGATCCCTTACCCTCAGGCAAGATCCGTCCTTTTATAATAATAATAATAGGTGACTTTTTTTCAACGCCTCCTGCCACGTACGAGTGAGTTAAGTAAAAAGTACATCGAATTACTTTTAATAATATAGCTTAGTGTTCAATGTAAAAACGAATTAATTTTCTTTCTTTTGCTCCACAAGCACTTAAGAATTCAATTGAGTATTTCGTAGCATTAATTCCTGTGTCAATAAAAATTGCTTTGCAATTAAGTTCGTAGCCAACACCATAAGACGGTCCCTCGTCGCACTTTAAACACATCAATTTATTTCAGATAAATAAGATTTTAACTATGAACGCATTATGAAACTTGAAATTTTACACGCTCTGATGGAAGTAGGTGAGGCATCAGTTTGATTAACCTATTCCAAACTTTCCAAAAAAATCCAATATGTTTCTCTGCTGGCACAATCTACATAAACCAGTTCACGTACGGAAGAGATTGTACTGCACTTAGCTCCTCCGCCGTTTTTAAAGTAATTTGTCTGTGCACTACTGCAACGCCTGCAAGTGAAAGTGGCATAGATGATATTTTCGAGAGCCCGAGGAATCATCCAGCAAGTATTGATATGGCACAAATTAAGTAGATTATGTAACAAATTAATTCATAATTTTGATGAATTTTGAAGTGTTAAAACTAAATACCTTCTTAAGATTTTGGGGGCATAAAAGAAAATGAAGATCAACCCGGCGAGAGATATGATTGTGTCGCGTTATTTAAACAGAAGGAATAGTTACAAATCATTCTTTTTCGCTTAAATGAATATTTTAGGAAATATTTTCTTATATTTCGCTTTGCAAATTTAAGCAAGGGTTTTGAATACCATTTTGCGTGTTGACTGTATGCCGAACTAGGTTCTATGGCCCGTTCTTCAGCTATCTGCCTTCAATTTTCTCGAAATTTTAATATATTATAGGCGACTGGGAGATAAGCATCACGCATTTTTTTATATACTGTGAAGGAATTTAAGGGCGCTCTACCCTTGCCTTCAAAGCAACAAAAACGGCCAAAAGTGGTTACATATATTTTTTTTTATTTATCGAGAGTTATGGAGTGAATTCCAAGTGCATTTGATAAAAGACAAAAAGTGGACAAAAATCACTTGTCCGTCCCTTACAAGTACCGCGCTGTAGAAGTGCTACAGATCGTAGTGAGACCTACTGATATTGTAGAACTTTGAAAGATATGACAGAAGATGATATGAATTTTTACATGTGTCTAGGGTTTGTACAGGAAATGTTCTGGTTATTTAAAATTTGAGAGTGAAGACGAGTTTTTGGTAACATCTTCCGAAGTAATGACCCGATATTGCTGAAACAACCACCAAAATGTTTTCAGTAAAACTGGACTAGGAAAGAAGGTTATAGGAGAAGAGTTCTATATAACCGAAACTTCCCGATAGTGAACGCTAAACCATAACTAAACTACTATTGGAAGAGGAGATTAGGAAATTTAACCTAACAAATGTCGCAATGAACCACAATTTTTGGTATGAAGTGTTTACTGTACAATATCCCAGTGACTTAGTAAGTACAATTATTGTCAGCAGTAATTGTCTCAACCAATGGTACCCAGATATATCGCTGCGCTCTGTGTTAGATTTGAACCCACGCCCACAGAGAAGAAAATCTGAAGACTTGCGTCTCAACCCGCTCAGCCACCGACATGGGAAAACGAAATCAGAAAAACAGAAAAGTTAATACTTTTCGTAGCTATTACGAATATGGTCCATGTGGTCTTTAAAAATAAGTTTAGGCTGGCTCAAATAAAACACCCAATTCAAGTACCTTATTGGTCATATGAAGGATAAAGCTTCAGAAACTAACTAACGGGGAAAAACGGCCCTACATTTATCAAGTCTTCTTGAAACCCAACGCAATCCAATCTTGATCTAGTGGTCTTACACAGCCTCAAATCATAAGCATAGGTTAGCAAATTGGGGCTTTTTTATGGTATTGCCTACCCTACTGGGGAGTAACCCCATAATGTACACAGTACAGATCAGGTGAATTGTTAGCAACTACGTAGGAGACATCATTCATATATAGAATAAAAGGAAGGGGTCCCAAGTGACTTTCCTGTGGAACACCAGAGCTAGCTATAATTTCATAAGATTGTACGGAAAGAAGCAATAGTAACTTAAGTAGGAAGATAAACAATTATATAGAAAAACTTATCAAAAGGAAGTATGAGTTTCATTAGCCGATTCGAAAGATTTTATGCAAGATGACGAAAAAAATAATTAAATTTGTTCTTATTGACCTCCAGTTATGAAAGCAGACTGATTAGGGATAATAATTTTCTCGCAGTAAGAATACGATAGAAGATCCCATCAGGGCCAACAGAAAAATGAGCCTAATTGTTTAAACATAACAAATCTCCACTATTGCTTGGTCAACAAATAAATATGGATATCAACTCTATTTTCTTTTTTACGTGATGCAAGAACTCTGGGGATACCCTATGATGCTGAGGCAGGGAGAAATATGGGAGTAGAGGAGTTAGAAGTTCGAGCGGAAATGGTGGTGCACATTCTGCTTAAACAGCTGTGGCGTATAGTGGAAAACAGAAGATGGTAGTCTATTTCACATGGATATAGTTTGGCTCAAGGAACATTTTCGGAACTTCACTGTTCTGCTAGATTTTGTCACAATGTCAAAAGGGTTAAGACGGTTCGTTGCGCGGCTATCACGGGGTGGGATAAAACTACAAGGAATCAGACCAGAGATTTCGTTAAAACAACAAGTGTCATTAAATAACAAAAATAGACTACATATATATATATACTATTAGATAAAAAAGCTTTACGAAATAAGTCAATAAAAAATTACCTATCGCAGATGGGTATTGACTATATGAATTATTATAGAGTAAGGAAGGAGAGAAGCCATTCGATCTTTTTTTAATATTAGTAAATTGCCAAAACTGTCTAGGATCCCTTCTAACCGCATGGGGTAGGTGGAGTCTTTTACATAATATATTAAATAATATTATATTAAATTCGTGTTGCGTCCAAGTGGTTTCAAACACTGTCGAACAGATGATAATTCGAATGGTGTGAGGTCTGGTAAATATAAAGGGTGAAACGTAGTTTTGCACTCAGACTCCTCCTGCCCTCTGTCGACCGTTATAGTAATGAAACAGTGCTTTCCGTCTTGAAATCAAAAGCCAAGTTTCGCAAAACATTCTCATCGAACTTAATAAACATTTCAGGGCGAAATTCATCTTGTATGCTATAGTTCGCAACTCAGAACTTCTCCAAACCAAAAATAAATTTCTCAACAGATAATATAGAACACGTTATAGGTAAAACAATGAAGAAACTTCTAAAGTAAGAAGCTAGAAAATCGTACAAAATCTACATCCAGTGCACACAACTTTTCAATTCAATTTTGTTGAAATCCTCTGGAAACCTGGAAATTTGTTCGAAAAATTTTGATAATCCCAAAACTTGAAATTTTCCATATGCAAAAAGTTTCGTATTGTGCATTTTCATGCCTTCCGAAATTTCTGTTCCTCGGTTAACAACTTGGAAAAATCTCAGTTAAAACATCTTTTTTTCAACCAAATTGCATCAGGTATGCTCCAGTACGTCTTCATGAATATTTGATAAATTCGTCGAGGTTGCAGGTAACAGCGATTTGTGGACAGTAAACAAGACTGGTAGTTCCTTAATATATTATGTATACAGCCGGCATAATGCTGGAAACTCCAAAGCTGCTCTTTTGCATAAAAGCTTCTTCTCGGCTGGGTGATGGTGGTACCTTTACAACTTGTTCGGATCGAGAAATTCGCTTGGAATTTCGCAACAATAAAATTGCGGGTGAGAATAAATTTTAGTGGTTTTTTTTGTGTGCATTTCTCTTTGTTTTCAAAATTAATTAATGCAATTTTGGTGTTTTGCTAGAGTTTTAAGTACTTCATTTAAGTACTGCTGGGATTGTTAGTTTCAATTTAATGAGGTATGAATTTTCTTAATTTTTACTGTATAAAGTTGTAACTGAATTAAACAGAGCTTTCAAATTAGTGGGAACCGAAACAATGAAAATAGAACGATAAACAATTTTTCAACGACTATGCGGAACCTGAAGGAATTCATTAATATGGCTTTTCTACTTTATTACGTTATGAGCCTCACTAAGGCTTCAGTCCCATTTTCGTTGTACTGAAGTGTTTAAAAATTTAAAAAATATTTAACTGACTTCTTTAACTGAAAATATATTTGGCAGTGTCTTTAAGAACTATTTGTCCAATAGCATTTAAAATTAGAGGGAAAATCTTACATAACGCGATCAAAGAGCAGAATTTGCGCTGACATAAACCTAATTACATCTGAAACTGAATTGAGAGGTCCTTGTGATACACAAAAATTATTGTTCAAATCCGCAAAGAAGTACTCCCAGCATTTTTGGATAATTTGGCATACCGTCAAGATCTGAACAATGGCTGATCATGTTTTCATGATCCGTTCCACGTACGGTCTTAAACGTCCAGCGATGATACAAGATAGAACCTTGCGAGAGTTTACGCATTGTTGCGTACACAACGAGTTCACCGTCCTCTTCAAAACCATGTTAGACCTCAGGTTGAAGCACTTTCTTCAGGATTCTTCGGCCTCAAAGGAATATTAGGTATCCCTCTTTTGACCACTTTCTATTCCCTCAACAGTTCTTTTCCACATTTCTATCTTTTGCATTGGTTTTGGTTGCTTTGGTATTTTACTTAGATTTGTGAACCCCCGAAATATTGTAAGTAAGTCCAATATATATTCCGACACAACACTGTTCGACAGAAGCTTTTCAAATTTGGATAGTTTTTTTGAATTTAGCGGCATAGAAGGCACGAAAGATGGCGGGATAGAAGCCCAAAGATGGCGGGTAAAAGCCAAGGAGATAAAGGGGTAGATCATCGAAGAAAGGAAGAAAGGAGCCGGAGGAAAGGACAGAAAACTGGATCTATTACTAAGTGTATGGAAGTTCATACAGAAGGAAATGGTCTTAAGAAGAAAAAAGGGCGTGGAATAAAATGCGAACATTTGAAATCTTTTAGAATGCCTAGAAGGAAGCAGAGAAAGAGGAAATTGCAAGGAGAAACAATCAATGAGATCTTAGAATAAAGGAAAGGAGAAATAGAATGAAGAAAACCAGTAGACAAAGGTGTTAATATTAGAAGTCATGATTTCCTATAGTCTTCTTGGACAAAGTTTGACAGTTCCTCTGATCCCTTTTATTATTTTTCAAAAGATTCTCCATTGTGATCGATACTCTTCCTTATTTTATTGGACCAGC
>QYTT01082817.1:5529-17925 GCA_006980735.1 Dasypogon diadema
ATATCGGTTGCTTGAAATTAATTACAGGTAAATAAATTAATGTGCAGATTTCATAAATTGAAGCATTTGAATTTTGAATACACCTGCGTTACATTAATAGATTATCTTTGCATATGCAAAAAACAAATTTCTTTGATTATAATAAAGGAGAGCAAAATTGAGAAAAGTGTGAATTAATTACTGTTTTGTTTCTAAGAACGTTGAATTTGTCGTGGAATGTATGGATGAATGGAAGAAGTATGGGTAAAGGAAATAGCTTCTCCAGCAAATTTTCAATTTGAGCAAGATGTTAGCTCTGCCGCGACCAGAAGAGATCTATTGTTAATACTGAATTATTGATTGATGTTCTATATCTGGACTGGCAAAGAGAAGATCTTTTCTACGTATCAGATATTTCCGTTTCTTTTTTTTCTTTTTTTTGATCAGAAGCGACACATCTGCGCCTTGGTCTTGCCCATTTCCTTAACGTGATACCTTAAAAGGTAACGACCAGAGAAGAATCCTACTATGATTCGGAGCTTCTGTTTCTTAAGAAGAAGGAAGTTGCTTACTTTGTCACTCGATACGTTAATTAACTTTTGACGCAAGTCTTGAGTTTTGTTCCGGTGAAGATAGGGCTGTCTTTTTCCCAGTTCTTATAAGAACTTGTTTGAGGTGACATTTTGAGACACTGCAGAAAGTCTCTGGACTCGCTCCTCGTTTAGCCAAGCCACTTGGAATTTCATTACTTTTATAGCCCTAATATTCCGGCCCGCCCACTTGAGATTAACTTTGTTCTCCTTAAATAGGTGATTAAGGGATTGGAGGCAGTCTCAGAAAAGCTTGGATTCTATGTTATTAGAATTGAGTGCCTTCAATGTAGCCTGGATGTCTGAGACTACATAGATTTTACAGAAAATAATGGCCTTGAGTTTGCAGTTAATATCAATAATTTCAGCCTGAGTAAGGAAGCTAACGCCTTTAATATGCGATTTACTGGATGAGATACTAGGAAACAGGATTTCTTATTTGTACGATAAATATGCTCTCCTTAACACATGTAGAAGTAAAAATCCTAAATGTCCGTGGATGTCAATACATAAGATACCATAATGAGGATGTGTTAAAAAGATATAAGAGATTACGTAAAAGGGTAACAGGGTAATATGTATGATGCATCTTTCTAAACGAATCAAATTTTTTGTACCAAATCCAACACAAAATTGCTTTCAAGGACGCTTTGAATTTCCCTCTGTAACTTGGAGTTATACTGACATGAAAAGCGATCAATTTATATCGATCTTAATACCTTAAATAGTTTCTCAATACTGTGGTATTGAGATAGTGTGGTCAGCGATTTTCTAATTTCGACTCCTAATCAGAGGGTTTTGTCTTTCGTTGCATTCAACATGATGAAACCCTAACAGCAATGTATTCAATCAAATCAAATGCTGTTGGTCCTTATGATTTATTTGACGTGTTTCTTAAAATGCTCTCCCTTACATACATACATGTGTAATTTGTGCTCAACATTTTAATTCTTTACAAAATAGAAACGAGCTCTACTAGTGCCAGTACCGAAATCGAAATCTCCTTCTCAACCCAGTGATTTTCATACCATTGCTTGCTTAATTTTCTTGTAAAATACTTAAGAAAATTATGTACCTTAAAATCCTAGATTATATCGAAAGAAATTGAATAATATCGATTTGGCAATCTGGTTTTAGATCTAAATATAGTTAAAAAACTCTCTTGAGAGTTGTCTCAGATATCTATGAGGCTCTTGATGAAAACTATCTGACGTTATTGGTTATGCTTGATTTTAGTAAAGCATTTGACACTGTTATGTTACATAATTCTTTTTCATCACTAACCTTATTTTATTTAGGTGTTCCTCAAGGATCAATCCTTGGTCCTCCTTCATTCAGCTTATATATAAACGACCTGCTACATGTGGTCAAGAATGCATCAAATCACTTGGTATGCCGATGATGTTCAAATTTATAACAATATGTCGATTGAAGATTGCATATGCCATGTTAAAGGTGATCTTCGGCAAATTTACGATTGGGCAGTCGCCAACAAATTGTCACTATACCTACATAAGTCCAATTGCTTAGAAATCTATATATATTACATGTATAGAAATGTTGTTGTACGACCTTCCACCTATTCTTTTGAAAAATAATATTTTGAAATATAAAGATTCTGTTAAAAATTTGGCTATATTACCTCATTTCAGGTTCAGTTGTTGTAACTATATCGGGAACATGATGAGTAAAGTATCCAGCGATCTACGTCAACTGTGGATTAGCTCAAGCTGATTATTCATAGCACATAGGAGGAAATAAGCCTTGGCTATCATTATCCCGCATTTTACTTTTCGCAATCTGGACTTTAGCAAACTTGACTCCTTGTATCAAAGGAAACTGTCAGTGGCATTTAATAATGTAGTCCTCTATAGGCTTCCTTGTGGGTACGCGTCTCTTCTTATGTAACATCACTTCTTGGCACCTACACAAAATAATAACTGATAATATTCCTCAGTATTTATGTACTAAACTACAATCCTTACAACCGCCTGAGCATCGCCAGCTCCTGGTACGGCTCGAAGGACCAAATAATGTTTGTCACCATAAACTGAAAGTAATTTGTGTACAAATTTAAAGGAAAACACTTAGAATCCCACACTTTATTTGAATATTCTGTATCAACTTGACAACACTTAATTAAATATTAGAAAAAAATTATTTGCCCGCGCGTCTGTTTAGTTCCAAGTTGTTCACATTACTACTCCTCCTCTTCTTCTGTCTTCAGGCCCATGAAGTTAATTCTGGTGTATGGCTGTTGACCTCTTGATGATTTCACCAACTGTAAGTTGCAGATCGTAGCAATCAATGATCGATGCTTGCACTAATCTTCAGTCCGATACTGAATAGAGTACTATTATTATTATATATACCAAATCCGACTACCTTTTTGACTTTGAACCCCTTCATATACCACACTTGAATCTTGGAGGAAGGATGGTTCGCTGCAACGTCAGCTTGGTTGGGTATATATCGGATACGCATAGTGGTCGCTGAAAAGAGATACTCCCTACGGATACTGGGTGATCAACCAAGTCCCCTGGTTTAAATAATATATTTCGTTGCAACCTAGTATGCTTTGCAGAGTTTCATTTTTCACTTACAATTGAAGTGGCAAAAGAGCTAGCACGGCTTCTAACGCTGCAGTGGGGCATATGGTAATAACTCCTGAAAATACTTATGCGCGACCTTCGTTGATTTTTTTGTGAGATTTGTACCTGGACCTCCTTTTTTTTTAAATTCTGGCCACCATATCAGAACCGGATATGTGACCATGACTCTGATTACTATTGTGTACAGCCAATACATCATGCGTGGTTTCAGCCCCCAATTTCTGCTGGGTAGCGTCGGCATATGTGCAAAGAAGTTGTGACCTATTCAGCCATTTTTCACAGATGTGTGTTGCAGGTAAGTTTTTTTGTTTAGGGTTATTCCCAGATGTTTGACTTCAACCGAAAAATTTATTGTTGAGTTATCGCACGTTCTTTCTGTAGGCCTCAGTTGCGAATTTGTGTGATGACATTTTGCATGAGGTTTGCAGCATGACCAAAAAATTCACATGACCAAAATTCACATGACCAAAAATTCACATTCACCTCAAAATTCACATTTTTCACATTTGACCTTTAATAACTTTTCAAGAACACAGCCGATCGAGTCTGGTAAGGTACTGTTGGAAAGGCACAAGTGTCCTTTTTGAAGTGATCCCTTGGTCATTTGTGAGGAGTTATAAGGATCAAAGGGCATAATCAGCTTTATCGTCGTCCCCGTTCCGAACAAACGTTGATCAAGACACTTCAAAGATTCGATTGGTATACCTCATAAAAATTAGTACCAGACACCCTGTATAATAAACAGATTATGCGTTTGTGACGCTCTTAATATTACTAATCACCAGGAACTATTAGGCATTGTATTAAGTGATTCCTCCACTATAATTAATATATTCACGCATAGAATGTGTTTGCTTGTTCACAACCTATACTTTCAATCTAACTATCTCATCAAAGTGAAAATTTTAAGGACGTTATTCTAATTATCGCGATAGGTTTTACTAAACGTGAAATATTTACACATAAATATTTGATTCTTTCAGGCGCAGTTCTGTAAATAACAGCGAATATAGAAAAAAATTAGAACAACTAAAGGAGGAGCTTAGTCGGCCTGTGGCATCTTTTGATGACATACACAGGAAATATAAGAACTCAGCGGAGTCACACCTGCAAAAAGTGGTACCTGCCTTGAAAAATAACGGCACAGCTATCACAAATTCCACTTATATTGGCAGATTACACGGAAATTTTAGCGTTGCGAGGTAAGTGACTTTCATTTTCACTTCCTTTGAAAGGAATTTCCAAAGATATTTTCCTGTAATGTGAAGTTCATCCGTTTCCCTATATTTTGTAGAGATGTGAAAAAAACCTCAGGGCATCACAATCGGAAAGCACGAGCTGTGACTGCAAAAAAGGAAAGAGTTTGGGATTATGGTGTTATCCCCTATGAAATCGATGGGAATTTCAGCGGCTCACACAAAGCTCTGTTCAAGCAAGCTATGAGGCACTGGGAGAATTATACGTGCATAAAGTTTGTCGAGCGAGACCCAGAAGTACATCCAAACTACATAATTTTCACAGTACGAAATTGCGGGTAAGTATGCCGCGGTATAAAGTGTCCCGGAAGACTGACAACGTGAAATTTTTATTTGAATACTTAAATTTATGCTAATGTATTGCTTAGCTGTTGCTCCTTCGTTGGGAAACGAGGAAACGGAGGACAGGCCATTTCAATCGGTAAAAATTGTGATAAATTTGGTATTGTGGTTCATGAACTGGGACATGTTGTGGGATTTTGGCACGAGCACACGCGGCCGGACAGGGAAAAGCATGTCGTTATAGAACATGGCAACATCATGAAGGGTCAGGATTACAATTTTAACATGTTGACCCCCGACGATGTGGACTCCCTTGGCATGCCCTACGACTACGATTCTATAATGCACTATGCTCGGAATACATTTTCGAAAGGCACATATCTAGATACAATTTTGCCAATAGAGATAAAAGGAAAAAAGCGCCCCGAAATTGGACAGAGAGTGCGCTTAAGTACAGGTGATATTGCTCAGGCAAATTTGCTGTACAAATGTCCCAAGTGTGGACAAACGTTCCAACAAAACAGTGGTAGTTTTTCATCTCCGTCTTTTAACTCCATGTTCCGGACTAACGACACTGAAAGATGTGAATGGAGAATAACTGCAACCCATGGGGAGAGAATTGTACTGCACATAAAAAATCTGGTAATTTCTGAAATTAAAAAACAAATTTGAATGATATCTATAATAGTATCCGTTCTTACAGAATCTCTTCAAATCTGAAAAATGTTCAACGGATTACTTAGAAGTACGGGACGGATATTGGTTCAAATCGCCGCTTCTGGGTCGTTTTTGTGGCAACGTCGAACATGAGGCCGTTCGAACTCTATCCAGTAGAATGTTGATTACTTACGTAAACACCCATCGAGGACAAGGCTATCGCGGTTTTAAGGCTGACTTCGAAGGTACATCTCTGATATTTCTGGAATTGTAGTGTGTATAAAATATACCAATTCTAGCGATTTGTGGGGGAGACCTGTTTATAGAGAGTGAAGGACGTCTAGAATCCCCAAATTATCCTCTTGAGTACTTGGCTGCCAAAGAGTGCACTTGGAGAATTTCCGTACCTGAAGGTTTTCAAGTAGCTCTTAAATTCCAATCATTTGAAGTGGAAAACCATGATAATTGCGTCTATGATTATGTTGAAGTCCGAGACGGACCGAATCAAGATTCCCGCCTAATTGGTGTATTTTGTGGTTACAAAGCCCCACCAAATATGAAGTAACAATTCTCCTTCTTTAATTTTTTTTACAACTTATAAACTTAAACCACTTTTTAGGTCCACTTCAAACAAAATGTTCGTGAAATTTGTCTCAGATGGTTCGGTTCAGAAGGGAGGATTCTCTGCAATATTTATGAAGGAAGTGGACGAATGCGAAAGTCTAAATCACGGATGTCAGCATGAGTGCATTAACACACTCGGAGGATATGAGTGCAGTTGTTACATTGGATATGAACTGCACAGTGATAAAAAGTCATGTGAAGGTAACGCCGATGCGAATTCTTATGACTTAAGTAATAAACATTAAATTTTATAGATGCTTGTGGCGGTGTAATAGAGGCAGTAAATGGATCAATAACATCACCATGGTTCCCCGACTTTTATCCAGTTTCAAAAGAATGCATATGGGAAATAATTGCTCCACCAAGATACAAAGTTTCCTTAAATTTCACACATTTCGATTTGGAAGGTACAACACATCAGCAGTCCGATTGTGGATATGATTCAGTCTCCATATATTCAAAACTCGGTGAAAATCGCTTAAAACACATTGGAACATACTGCGGTAATAGGATACCGCCAGTGGCCACATCAGAAGGCAATGCCTTACGCATTGAATTTCATTCGGATAAATCTATTCAAAAAACTGGCTTTGCTGCTGTCTTCTTCACAGGTAATTAAATTTCTGTGTTTTAGTTTGAATGGATGTAGAAGAATCGTCTTAGGAGAAATGATAATATTAAATTGTCTCATTAACTTCCTGACAGGGGCACAGCACACCAAAGAAGTCTCTGACGTCCCCAAAATACATAAAATTAAGTCCAGATCTGAAGAAAGTTTCCTCTAAAATGTTAAAATGTTTTTAAAGGCGCTTTTGTTAAATTATCTTTTATCGATAAGTGTAAAACACTGTGAAATTCCCCAATTAAGACACCAATAAAAGAATCATAGTACCTACATCCTTATTTTGTAAATAAAATTATAGGCAGGTGCTATTTTCTGAACACTTGCAATCATGATTTGAGGGATATCGGGTCCGTGCTCGTAGTCTTAGCTGGTTTGCATTGGAATATTCCCCAGCAATTCCCTAACTTCGTCATTTTTTGTTATTCTGAGCACTTCTTTATATGTTTTATATCCTAACTAACTATGTGAGGGGTTTGGTCAGCTTAACTTTCTTAGCCAGTCTACAGGCAGTCATTTTTTGCTAGGGACTCTGGTGCTTCTTTGCGATACATTTCTCGGCCAGATACTGCATCATGACTCCCTCAATGGCGGGAACTGCATAGCCCGCGCCTGTTTTGCTAACGCGTCAGTTTTTTCTTTCCTTCCTATATGTCTTCTAATCCAACAAAGTGTTACTTCATTTTTTGAGGCACTACATTGAGTTTTTGTACATATTCCATCGCTAGGAGTGAATTCAGCTCCGTCTGATCCATGCATCTGACCACGGCTTAATAGTCTTAATTTACCTCCTCGCACTTGACCCTCCTTTAAATAGTTCAACGCGCTGACCGGAGCCATCATTTCTGCCTGGTAAACCGAGATGCATTTTGCCAGGTTAACCTTCTGAGAAGATCCCTGCACCTGCTTGCTGTCAATCGTCGATCTACCCGTGAATGTAAAACTATCCAAAGATGATGGTGATAAAGTTGACTTGCTGTGATCGAAACGCTTTTTTTCACCTAGAAAGAAATTTTCTATTCATGTCGACATTTTTCAAGTGTTTTTCGAAGTGAATTTCACTTCAAAAATTTAATTCAATTTGAATCTTTGTGTCTACCGAGTGCCTTCATCTTGTGTTCAATTGCATACAAATAAAATATCCACCGATTCCTGCTGTGGAAATGATACGTAACTGATATGAGTCTTATAAAACCTTTCCCTTTTCCTTGTATGGACCCTCTTAATCCTGTCCTTAGGCATCGTAAGTTTCTTGAACTTTTTTACGCGATCCGAAATTTTTCTACGATCATACTCAGTCAACGACTAGTATCACGTACCGTCTCGCTGCATCCTGAGTGCCGCTTACATTGTCATCTTTTCCATTTATAGATCTGGCAGTGGCTACCCCAAAAGTGTTTCTAGCGAAATTTTGAACGTGGTACGCCATACTTTACATCCTCAAACATTCCTCATAATATCAGTGGTCATACTGCGACATTCCACAAGAAAAAGTAACAATACCCCACCCTTTGGAGATCCTCTCGTTACCCTTCCCTTAAGACTTTTATGACCGATCTAGATCCTAATTGTCCGGTTTCTGAACGTGTTTTCCAACAATCTCATTTAGAAGCCACTGCTAAAACGTGGTGCACTCCAAGTAATTCATCAACATTCAGTCCATTGTTTTCTTTAGAAAGGATGTCAGATTAACCGGTCTAAAAGATTTCGCCTCAGCGTAATTTCATTTCCCTGTTTTCTGCAGAAAGATCACCTTAGTATCTCACGAGGTTACCATCGCATGTCCGGTCGAAATACAGGTGATAAATATTCCCTGAAACCATGGTGCAATTGCCTCTTTACCCACTCTAGTAAACCAGGGAATATCCCATCCATGCCTGAAGATTTGGAGTGTTCGAAGACCCATATGTCCCTCTTAACTCCCTTTAATCCTTCGACACATAATGGGATACCCGGGTATCCAAAGACATTTCTACAGCTAATTTTTAACACAAGTTTTCGTACAATTTGTGTATGGAACCCGGGTATCCCAATATGTTTTGGCGTAGATCTAGCTCATTATGTGTCGAAGGGTTAAAGAAACCAAACTTACTCTGGTACCCCGGTCTAATCTCGTGGTCATACGTTTACATACGGTATAAGAACCCTATGAGATATAGCTCCCTGGAAAGTGTACCTCCATTATAGTTTATCTCCTAAAATTTTCCACTATTTTCGTGTCCATTTTTTTTTGCTGACTGTCTTTTGTAATCTAAAGATTTCTGAGATAGACTCCATGTTCGAACAGAGATCCCTCCACGACTCCTTTTTCGTTTACGAAAGGTTATTTCCAGCTCTTTTCTTCCCCGTATAGTTCTCCTAAGCCTGTGGTTCATTATTCCTCAAGGCGTGATTAAAGGCTCTTCTACCCCTTTGTTCAGACTTTATAGTTCCCTATTCCACCAGGATACGGAATTATATCTGTCTGTTGGGCATGCTTCTCGAACTGCGCCATTTATAACTAATGTTATCTTCAACCTTTTAATGTATTTCCATATTCCACTACAATTTGTATGTGTTCAAATAACGCTGCCTGATGATTTATCACCCTCCAATCTGCCAGTCTTTCCATTATTTTCCTATTGTGCAGGGTCACGTCAATCACCTCCTTTCGTCTGACCTCCGTTTCCCTGTTTGCAATATGCAGGTGTCTTTCAATTACTCTGGGATTGCCTTTCGTGCTTCCGCACACTCCATGGGACCAACTTTGCAATGAATGGCCCAACCTACTTCTCTCTACATCCCATAGTTATCAAGATATTTAAGTTTTATAGTAAATTTGCGGTAATGGAACTCAACTTGTTGGAAGGAGAATAGCCGCAGCTACTTCAAAATACTGGTGTAATTAACTTACAATGCAGGAGAGGGGAAAGAGGACAATTTTAAAACTTTAATCTCCAAATTCAGGGTGAAGAAACCGTCGTTCTTTTCCACGGTAAAGCCGAAGCTCAGGGGATGCCCTATAATGCTACAGCACAACAAACTTTATTCGCTCACTGTATGTTTGAAGTTGTTGCGTGTGTGCTGTCCAACATGTGAGCGAATAAAGTTTTCAAGTTCATCGTTTGACTTGGTATGAATGTTGCAAAATGAATCAATATTCCATGCTTATACAATATTAATGCCATTTTTCAATTATTCCCCGTACATATTAAACATTGTGACGTCATGAGAAATGGATATTCCGCTACCCCTTGTGATTTAATAGATCCTTAAAAGTCAATTTGAATCTAATTTCAGTCCATAGCCATTCATTTTCGCAGCAGTCCAAATTAACTGAGTTACCCAGGAACGCAACCCCAAGTGATTTGAATCACAAAAAGCTCCTTTGAATGTAAAAGGGCAAAATTGCTTGTATCAAAAATCTGCGGCATGGTCTTAAAAACCTCATATAAAAAAATGTCGTCCGTGGGAACACAGGGCTTCTGTGTATGTGGGTTTGTGAGAGCAATCGAGAGAATTTTCGTAAAATGCCAGCGAAACTTTTGAATTCTATTTACATATATTATTATGATATGATATGATTGTGGTGGTGAAAGAGGCCTAGAAAATATTCTGAATGATCTCAATTTGAAAAGAAAACTACGTTATATATTATTCAACCTTCTGCTCTTGTGTTATTTTCGTGTTATTTTGGTTTAACTACTTTATTAATTTTTTCCCTATAATAATATTATTCGTTGACTAATGTTATCCTTGTTTTTATTCTGGTATTCTGGTATACTTATTTTCCTATGTAAGTTATCCATTACTAAGGATTTGATATTTTTATCTGGAGATTTAACTAGTAAATCGTAATTTTCCTAATTTTATGTATTGTTAGAAGGAATTTAAACAGGAAGAGTTGGCAACAGTGTTAGTATTCCATAACAAGTTCAGTAGTTATTTAAGAGAAAAGTAATTTAAATTTAAATGTTTTAAATGTTAAAGTTTGTAAACTAAGTAATATATAATTTTTAGGTTGGCCTGAGTATAGCTGAAATCCAGAAGAAATGGCTTAGATTTCTTAAATTAATGGTTTGGTAGGGGTGTCTTCTCCTCGATTACATCATTCCAATCTCTTTTTGTTGTGAAATTATTATGAAGAATTATATTTCTCATTTTTAGCAACAATGGATGCCAGAAAGTTTTATATTCTCGCTGTATTCTTATAAAAGTGCTTTACAGTAATCTACACGCTCTTATTTTGTAATTGTTTTGAGAAGTCTTGCAACCCATCTAAAACCGACTCCGGACATATTTAAATGTTACCAAAGGATCCGAACCATACTTGTTTTTAAATTTCTACTCATTTTCGCTATTTTTTCGGATGTCACTAAAAACAATATTTTTAGCTAGTTTGATATCTTCATGGAACATCTTCGATTGGTTCTCCACCGTCGGAATATCAAGGATAAAACTGTTCATAAATTAAACCTAAACACAATATTTCTGTATTATTTTTTCTTTTGTTAAAAATTTAATGGCGGCCAAATATGGTAATTTAAACATTTCTTCAACTGTATTTGGCATGATGCTTTAAAGCCGAGTGCTGTACTCAAACTAGATAAAGTAACATCTTCAAACTTAAAATTTTTCATGGAAATAGATCAGGCCGTAAATGACTGAACAGCACATTTAAATTTTTCATGGAAATAGATCAGGCCGTAAATGACTGAACAGCACATTTACTTTCATCGTCAGATATAATTTTTGTATAGAGTTTGTGTTTGATGATTGTTTTCCATAAATAATATTCTTTTCATTTGTTTAACTTCCCAAGTATAGATTTTATATCTTCCAGTTCTCGAATGCAAAGACACTGCTTCGCTATGCAAAATTTTCTCCAGTTTACCCACGCCGCGCCCGTGGCTGAGCAGACGCTGAGGTGCACGCCTGTAGATTTTCTCCTTTGTGGGCGTGGATTCGATTCCTGCAAGGGACGCGGCGATTTATCTATGTACCAGTGGTTGAGGCAATTCTACTAACAAGAATTGGACTTGCAAAGCCACTGAGATGTTACACTAAATAATTTTATGCCAAGAATTGTGACTTACTTGCAAAATTTTTCAAGTTAAAATCCCCCGTCTCCTCTTCCCTAAAAATTCCTCTTCGCCTAAGCTATGCTGTGTGTATCAGAGGATTGTTCTTTGTACGCACTTCTTTTGAGCATGAAGTTTTGATGCACAATCAAGTTTCCTATATTTGAGAGAAATTCTTTCGTTATATTTCCTAACGATCTTTTATATTGCAATAAACACGTTTTCTACAGTTTTTCTGACATTCTTGAAGCATTGTTTTTTCCGGTTTTTCTGCTGCAGTTTTCCTAATTATCTTTATTATTTTTATTAATAATGAATATTACACCACTTCAAACCTTCCCGTTTGCTTTACATAACACAAGAAAAATTAATATCTAGGGTGAACAGTGAAGCCAGTCAGATAAGATAAAAATATATGCCTGTAGCACTTAATTAAAATGTATGAATATTTGTGGGAATAGCTGTAGGAAAATTTGTATATTGGTCAACATTGACGGGGAAATAAAGATAAATAAATAACTGTAACTATGTATTTTTATTGCTAACATATTGAAGATAAAAATTAACAAATTTATATCCTAATTATTTTACCTGTAGAGTAAATTTAATTCAATGTAAGGTGTATCAATATTTTTGTGACTAACTGTAACTAATTGTATATTAACACCGCTTGCAACATTGGGCTGCATATCAATAAACGAAAGACAAAATAAC
>QYTT01082819.1:2799-15743 GCA_006980735.1 Dasypogon diadema
ACCCGCTTTGTATGCGCGCCCGGCCGAAACAGACGATGGTGGAGATGCAACTAACTGTGTTCCTTGTCCGATGTTTATTAAAATTCTTGTCTGGTAGTCCTTTTGCAGAAATTAAAAGAGTGTGTTGCCACAATAGAAAAGTAGAGATCAGTAGGGTAAAGAAAAATGTCCTTTAAAACGGAGACATACCTTTCAATTCAAACTCGAGTAAATAACATAGATCCTTACCACTTTTAACTGAGTGCAGAAAGTTAGCCCCAAAAGAAAAATAAATTGCCTCAAAATTTTGTGCGATCTTTTATAATGGTGCAGAAAGCTGACACCAAAGAAAAACAAATTGCCCAGAAATATCAGAACATATCTTATGACAGTGCAGTAAGATATTATTTAACAGGAGACAAGGCAATTGTAAAATGTAAATTAGTTTACCAATTCGAGACAAAGGCGCTTTTGAGGGATCGAAATCAAGGTCGGAGCCACGCGTATGTAGTACCCTAAAAGATAACGATTATGCAAAGGAATGCAATATCACATAAGAGGGTGAGCACTTTCTCGTTCTGCACAGATTATTCATTTTTAGTAGTGCGGTGCAAGGGTGCAGAAGTGCGGTTATTATAAAAAGAAAAATAGTTCAGTTTTTGAAGTGCGTAGTATTTTTGACATTTGGAGTGAGAAAAATATACAGTGAGTATTCTTACTGAGCTTAAGTTTGCTAGGGTAGTTTTTCGTAGTTTTAGTGTAATTTTCCGTAGCTTTGAAATGCTAGTGTTAATAATACTGTCGCTGCCAAATTAGTGAATATCGAAGTTCATAAAAGTAATATATAGTTCAGCCAGAATAGTATCCTGAGAGTCACCTTGCTTGGGGTTTTGAGGATGGCTCTCCTCTTCATTTCCCACGAAGATGGCTCCCCTCCTCGAGATTTCTTGGGGTCAGTACATTGGGGAATGGATCTCCTCCTCATATACGCGGAGAAGGTGCTCCTCTCTGCCCCTTTATTTATGAATCTCGTTGGCATAATCTTGTAGTTCCCCCTTGATGATGTTGTGGCTCACAGGATAACTTTGAAGTCGGTTCTTTTTAGAACTAAATTGGCAGTGACAGAATTAACCGTTTAGTGCTTAGACCCTTTTCTCACGAGTGTGTTTCCTTTCTTTTAGACTCGACTGTCCACCACTGAAACCAATAAGATAGCTCTGAGACCTCTTTGCCCGTGAAAATAAAAAAAAATAGATCTAGTGATTTAATTGAGCATTTGAAGCAATAAAAGTTGACACCTCAAAGCCTTTTGAGTTTTATTCCTCTTCCTTTTTCATTTATGTTCTTTTGCTCCGTTTTGGGTTTTTATAATATAAAGAAAGAAAGGTTCAGTAAAATGAATACAAATATTAACGTCCCAACTGTACAATATATTCTTAACTTATTTATTTACACCATCAAGTTTTATATTACAACAACTTAAAAATAGAATACAATGTCTTTCAAGTTAAGGGAAATAGTCAACACAATTCAATAAATGCAACAAAGATCAGTCAAAACTAATATTGGTCGCGACACAATTTCGTTAACCAACAAGAATAGTAAAAATATTATTGGTCGTGACCCAATAATAACAAGATAAAGTAATGTGCTGAATTGGTGTAAAAAACCTCAATCCAGTTGTTGTCTGAAATAGAGTAATAATAATAATAATATTTTTGTATTTATGTTGGTAAAGGGGCCTGTGCCTTGAAGGCCGGCCAACCCAAAAGCGCTGGGGGACCAGAAGGATCTACCCCTACAAATAAGAGCGTAGAGGATCTCCCAATTGGGAGATCCTCGGGTGAAGCTAGCTTGGCTGATTGGGCCTAGCTAGCAACAAACAATGAAACAAAACTGCACAAACAAAAAGACAACGGCTTCCACAGGAAGCCAAATTGGGGCGTGAGGCCGCCACGCTCCGCGAAACGGGCAGCCCCGGCCGCGAGGCACACCTGTGCGCCCATCTTCGACTTGCTAGCCGAACATGACCCTTCCATCACGTACGACCCCTAACCGATGGCGTTAAAGGCCCTTGGTTCCCTCACCAGGTATTCGAGACGCATGCGCTTCTGCAACCTGGCGGCGAGGTGCCTTTTGAGTGCACTCCCGCGAACAATGAGGTCACGTTACTCCTGATTTCCCTGTCCCGCCCTCATGTAGTAACATGAATTGACGATTTAGCCAGGCACAAGACAAAGATAAGCAGACGGTCCACTCCAACACAAATCCTCGGACCTATGAGGAGCGTTAATCGTTCTGTGCCGAATAACGGGCTGATTAGCCGACGAATAAGCTCCATGAGCAAGCGAAGAACCTATGAAGCAGAGTTCCTTCGCAGGCGCAGACCGTACAGGTTCTCTGCATTTAGCATTTAATAATTTATTTTTTCTGCACCGCGAGCAAACGATATTGGGGCCAACAAACTTCATTTCAGCAAGCGATGCACCACCGCGCAACATTTTTGCAATCAACGCACGGCTTAATTGATTAAATGGGATCATCGACGGTCATCACTCCCCAGGTCACGTTTTCGATTGATCAATGGAAAGCTTCTTGGTCATCAGGGATATCGATGAAATCTGTTCTGATCGGGCAGCTTAACATCGGAGAATTGTGTTCCTCAATTTATAGTGAAATCAAATTTGTAAATTTTTCAAAATATATGTTTTAGTGTATAAAAGGGTATTTTCGCAGGTTATAGTAAAGTTAAATTATTAATTCGTAAAATATATGTTTTGTTTTTGTGTACAAAATTTTATTTTCATTTTTCTCAATTTCTGTAACGTGTGTGAAAGCTGCAATCAATCAGACAAGATTAATAAACCTAAAATCAAATTTATGTCTCGATCATCTAAATAATAGCGAAAAGCAATCAATAATCGACATTTGTATGAGGTTTCAAGACATTTTCCACTTACCAGACAAACCTTTAACTCATACAAAAACCACGACACATCCTATCATTACTACCGATGAGCATCCAGTCCAAGCAAAAACTTGCAGATATCCGTAAGTTCACAAAGAAGAAGTAAATAACCAAATCAAAAAAATGTTAACACAAGGAATAATTAAACATTCAAATAGTCCTTGGTCCAGTCTCCTATGGGTCGTTCAAAAAAAAAAAATGATGCTTCAGGCAAACGAAAATGGCGAATGGTCATTGACTATAGACTACTAAATGAAAAAAACAATCGGTGACGCTTATCCAATTCCTAACATAGAAGATATATTAACTGAGTTGGGACATGCTGAATATTTCACTACAGTAGATCTTGCCAGCGGGTTCCATCAGATCGAAATGGACCCCAAAGATACTGCGAAAACCGCTTTCACAACCCCAGAAGGACATTTTGTCAGAATGCCATTTGGTCTGAAAAATGCACCAGCAACATTCCAGCGATTAATGCGGAACGTCTTAATAGGATTAAATAACAAACATAGCTTTGTGTACATGGATGACATAATTTTATACGAGTCATCACTAGAAGATCATAATCGGAAATTGAATAATATTTTCGATAGATTAAGGGAACATAACCTTAAGCTAAAACCAGATAAATGCGAATTTTTAAAACCAGCATGCCTATATTTAGGTCATAATAACCCGTAACGGTGTTAAACCAAATCCCGGTAAAATAGATGCAATTAAGAAAATCCCAAAACTAAAAAATTCAAAGGATGCAAAAATCCTTCTTCTAAATTAGACTTTATAAAATTTCATTACAATAATAATTATGTAGTAGAACTCGATATTGAAAATAAACCTTTAAACAAGGTTCGTGATCCTATTATAATTATTTGGTCTTTAGATTTAGATGAATCAAACCCGTATTCAAATTATATTCAAGAAAACTTTGACATCACAAATATTCAACCTACACTCAATGGATCATGTAAATTAATCAAATAGACTCAAACCATATTCCTCATTTTCCCAAAAGATTTAGATCACGGTAAATTGAAATATAAATATTTATTCGAATTATTAAAATTTCTAAAAGAAGAACTCCAAAACAAATTGTTTGTGTTGGTCCCTCCAAACAATGATAAAAATGTAAAATCTGCACAACTGAACGAGATGCTTATATTCATATTTCCAAGTAATCCATATCCATACTTCCATACTAATATTATAGATGCGAAAGTAACTCTGTCTATCTGTTACCCTTTCACGCCTAAACCGCTGAACCGATTTTGATGAAATTTGGTACAGAGATAGATTAGATCTTGGAGAAGGAGATAGGCTACCCTTTGTCGCGAAGGGGATAAAATAGGGGATGAAAGTTTGTATTGGAGTCCTTCATTATTGAAGATAAAACCATGAAACTGTTTAGACGCGTGATAAGAAATAAATAAACCTTTTTCAAGCGTTTTTGAAATGTCGACCTACATGGGGGTGAAATAGGGGATGAAAGTTTGTATGGGAGTCCAAACAAATCTATCTATGCTTATTACTTTTATCGGAAAGATATACATGTTAAGGAAATGCACCCGGGGCATGTGGAAAAACAAAATACTTAAACATTTGCCATCTAAACATATACGCGTCGCGAGCACGGGACTCGCGGAGTTCGCCATGCGCCATACACAATGTACGCAGCGGCTGCGGCTCGGCGGCGACATCGGCCAGCGGCACGGCGCAGCGTAGTGAGGGAAGCATCACTAAATGTGGCTACCCGAACGGGCAGATACGTGAGGGCAGACGAGTGTGCCGCATATATGTGAATATTAAAATTTTGCGCTGCAACGATTTCGATTTGTTTACAGGATTTTTTGCTTTCGTTAATGTTCTTCGGTAAAATACAGTAGTTTTGTTTAATATAAAGTTCTTCCGGTTTTTTGATAGGTATTTTGCTTATTTTTATTATTTAGACGTATTATTTATGCTTCTGATATGCCTTGCGAACGCCAATCTAATCTAGCGCGTAGCTCTAGCAGAACTTTAAGGGTGGAAAAACAAAAAATGTAGTTTATAAAAATGTGTTAAAATAAGATATTTACAGTAAATAACAGCAGTTAGTTAGTTAGTTTGTATTTATATTATTTAGTTTGTATTAGTATTCTAAAAATAAAAAAGACTGCCCAAAGTAACTATTCCAAGCAGACGAAGTCGCGGGCAAAAGCTAGTAATAATATAAAAGTTCTTAATACTGCAAGAATTACCCCGAAAAATATTTAAGAAATAAAACAAATATTACATGAAAATCACAACAGTAAATTCTCCGGGCATTCCGGATACAATGAAACCTATAATAAAATCAAAGAAAAATATTTCTGGCCAAACATGAAAACCGATATTAGGATATATATTAAAACATGTCACTCTTCTTAAATTAACAAAACAAACTTTAAACCTACAAAACAAGCCATAGAATTAACTACGACATTTGACAGACCCTTCTAGAGATTAACATAGTCGGACCTCTACCTTTAACAGAATTAGGAAACAAATTTATCTTACCAGCACAAGATGATTTCACTAAATTCTTGTTTGCGTATTCAATTCTATAGCGAGAGTAAACAGGCAAAAGTCCGTCCTGTCTTCTCAGGTAAGGACATGACAAGTCTTGTCGTCTTCCCGTGGCTGTGAGTGAACGTATCTGCATGACAAGAGTTTAGAAATATGAAAGAATTCCTAATAAAACGGATGAATGAGTGTGGAATGTGTGTTTGGGGGTAGATAATAAGTTTGTAGCCGGCAACTAGGGAAAATAGAACCCTCTTTCCTAGAAAAACTCTTGTAGTAGGTACAGTGCGGGGTATGGATGAAATAACCCTTGACAAGCATGATCAATTCACTGTTGGGTACAGCCGCGGGTTGACGCGAATTTTAAATCGGTAAGACCTTAGTGAATATTATAATTCCTAACCATGAAACTCAAACAGTAGCAAAGATTCTAGTAAAAATATTTACCACCTTTGGAGTTCCGAAGAAATTCTTAACTGATCAAGGTACGGATTTTATGTCAAACCTTATTAAGAAATTCAGTAAAATTTTCCAAGCCAAACATATAATAACTACTCCTTATCATCCAGAGACAAATGATGGTTTAGGAAGATCTTAGGAAGAAGACTACTTAAAACATTACATTAAAGCCGACCAAAGCAATCGGGATGAATTCATAGCCTTCGCATCCGTTAGTTATAATACTTCAGTCCACAAATCCACTAATTGCACTCTTTATGAATTACTACTTTTCACTCGCAAAGCATACTTTCCTTCCTTACTGACTCAAGAGCCTAAATCCTATTATACCTATGATGATTATATTAAATCACTAGAGTTCAAATTAAATTAATCCTTCAAAATTGCTCGCCAACATATTTTGACCGTAACACTAATCCCAAGATATTCAAAGAGAAGGATATGATCCTAGTCTATCAGAAACAAACCAAGCCAGGACTTTCAAAAAAATTACAAGGCAATTTTAAAGGACCTTTCGATATATTCAAAGTTTTTCCCAACCAAACTGTAGGAGTTAGAATTAATAAAAATAAAACAATAAGGTACCATACTAACCTATTAAAACACTATTTTCCAGATGAAGTTAACTTTCTTGTTTATCCTTTACCTTCCCCTTCCCATCTTTAATTTCTATTTCCAAAATACTCCATTACAACACTCCACTGGAATATTTTAAATAGAAAAGGTATAACAAAAATCTTAAATTCTAAGTTTACCCTCTTAACTCACTTAAATATAAGTTTCCTTGACAAAACTCGTAACATTATTATTAATAATGCAAGTTCAATTTAAAACCTTTGTACAGGGAAATTAATAAAAGTCTCTGAGAATAATAGTTATAACTATAGGGATACGATTAAACTAATGCAAAATGATATCGACAAAATAAATAAAAATCACGATATAGCTATGTAAAGAAATCTTGTTTGGCAAGCCTAAAAGGAAAGTACGCGGATTAATTAACGATGTATCTTATGCATTAAATTGGTTATTTGGAACGACTAATACAGATGACGCGAAGTATTACACAGACAGTATAAATATGCTTTTAAATAAAAATAAACAAACACGAACGTTACTCAAATCTCAAATTCAAATCATATCAAGCACTATCAGAAATTTAAATTATTCCCTTACAGCTTTGAAAGCCCAAGAAAAAATATTGAATGACGATTTGAATAAAATTAATGAATTCGAAGTAATAAATACAGATTACATTAAATACCTACAGTACGAAACTGTATTTTTGGAACACCTTACTTACTTCACTATCGGTTTTGACAAATAAAGTAACGAGAGATTACAATCCATACTCCAGAAAAATGAGAAAGAAGAAAAGGGTTCAAAAAATGGAATTTATGCGATATTCTGTCATGATTGTCCGGGAGTCTACATTGGCCAAACGGGTAGGTCTTTCGCAACAAGGATGATGAACACATCAACAGAAAAGACTCAACATTTTATCAACACTTGACGAAAGAAAAACATAAGTACACACCAGACAACTATAATGTGTTACATTACGTGGACAAAGGTAGAAGAATGAACGCAATCGAAATATTGGAGATAAACAGATTTGTACAGGACAGAGATATGCATGTGTTGAATGACCAGACCACTCACAGCTCACCGCTCCTGAGGCCACTATAAGAGTACGGAAATGACAACAAATCAGTTGCCTGATGATGCTGGACACAGCGAAATCGGTCGCGACTCCGAAAAAATTCGTAAGTGGAGGAGACAAAATTCTATAAATATAATTTGTTAATAGCAGATTCATCAGCTCTCCTAAGGTTTTATACTCTATCCCATCCAGGATTATTGCTGCTCTGCCCCTAAATTTAGTGCGAATCAGCTGCAAAAACAGTTTCCTCTCTTTTTGCTTGCTCAAAACTTGTTAACGTGTTCACAGCATTTAATAAAAATGTCCACCTCATTTGCCAAATTCGGACCATTTTCCGCCCCCAGTAGTGGTATATTATTGATCACCAATTTGCTCACAAAATTTAATTCACCGGCACTCATTTTGTCCAAACTATTTTTACTTACACCTAACTTATCACACTTAACACCGTTTACACTACTTATGTTATTTACTGGAATTAAGTCTTGCTTACCTTCTCTCACTTTCCCTTCAACTGACGAGCACCGCTTCCTTATAATGCGCTTTCCTGACCGGAGCTCCAAAGCATCCAACAGAACTTGTTCCTCTTGTGTAACTTGTTGAATCCCGCGACGGCACTCCTGCAGGACTTGGCCACGCAGTGGTTGTGCGTCCTCCCGGTTAGCGGTAGAATTGCCCTCGTGGTCGCTTACACTGCTCCAAGTAGGACTGGAGTTCTCCAGGCTGAAGGAATCTATACGCCTCTCAAATCTGCTTATTTCTCCCTTAGGCGTTGACGATGCTCCCTTATAGAACATCAAAATCCTCCCCCAATGTACGTTATTATAGATGACTCACTGAATTTGCCTTAAATTCAGCTACCGGCTGAATTTTATGTTGGGGATAGGGGGACTGAGGAGAGATTTGTCAGAGGGATCCGCTGGATATTGGGTTTCGACAAAAACACTACGTTCAATGTCTCTTTGCTAACTTTATTTTACTTTGTTGTTATGTTTACTTAGTTATTTCTTTACGCGTTTTTAAAATATAAATTACTTATTTATTTCATTACACATTACACAGTTTCACGTTATGTTTACTTAGTTATTTCTTTACACATCAGTTTTACGTTTTTAAAATATAAATTACTTGTTTATTTCATTACACATTACACAGGTTCACGTTATGTTTACTTATGTTTCATCCGTCTTCTTTCGCGAATCAAAACTTATTGAACTTGTCTTCTCGAATTCCTCGACACCACAACGGCTCAATTCTTTACCGTTGGGATGTCCCAGTTTCGTCATTCACGCAAGAGCCACCGGAGTCCCCAAAAATTTCAAAGTTTTGCAAGTACTCACGGATTGATTCATTGTTTACACTTTTGAGCTTAACTTGCAAAACCATTAATTGGGAAATGCCCTCGAATCAGCGTAACGACCTAGAAAGCTTTTTGGGTTACCGCGCTACTACTTTACTGAGTAAACAATATTAGACGGTCAAAAAGCTCCCGGTTGACACCTCTTGCAGCATTCACGTGCGGAGATGTCGAACTGGGAATTAAATGTTGCGAGATCTAATCATGATATGTTACGATTGGATTTCTCAACATTATTTAAGAAAATAGGTAAAAATTGATCCCAAAATTTTGAAAAAATACTGAAAATAGTTCTTTACTTATAGATTACAAGAAAACCTATAAGATGTTTATGGTCTTAAAATAATATGGTAAATCTATTAATGTTGTGCGTAACAAATCAAAAAATGAAATATTAGAATACCTTCTATCCTTGGTCTTAGTCCACGTACTCAAGAATATACGACAAGATAAAATTCAACAATGGACAATATATTCAGCAATTTTCCTCTACAATCCGGTACCATACATACTTTTTTTAGTTACCACAAATAAATTTGGGTCAGATTTAAAAAAAGATGGTAGATAACATATTCATCGTACGGAACCCTCTCCACGCGGTTCAACTGGCAGTTGTCCGGTTTTTTTATTCCTTACAATCTTATAGTATACATGTTTGCTCACTTTTAAGACCACACTTTGAGTTTGACAGCAAGTAGTACCAACATCTAAGACTAGAATAATGCACTTACATATAAGTACTAATTTCCAGATCTTTAAAGATCCAGATCCAAGATCTGTATAAAGATCGGGATCTTGTGCTGTTGTTACAATTACGGATCTAAGTGAGATCCGGATCTTGAAATCTGTATGGATATTGTGCAAAAAACACAGCTATTATATCATCGACATATATAAAAGCGCTTGCATCAAACCCACTTAATGAAATTTATAACATTCTCTGCAAACTATTTGTTGATATCTTGAGTCCAAATGAAAATACTTGTTGGATGTGAGAATGAGTAGTTGAACGTGTTTCATTTCGCTTGCAACTTTTGCTAATTTTTCTAGTATTTATTTGTCAAAAATTGATAATAACTGGTTGGCCTGTTACGTGGAGTGGATCGGACAATTGATGTGCTGAGATTTCTGTGAAGACGCGTGGATTCTTTGGTTAAATTATTAAAGTTTCATTTGCAATTTGCTTAACGGAGACGATGCCAGTTACACCCACATTTGCACTTGCAACAAATGTACCTGCCACCAATACATCTTGCAGAGACACACGGAGTAAAAATAAACAGAACAAAGCGATAGCGGCTCCTTTGGTTGGGAGTCTGGGTGTATCGAGTGCCGCTGACGGTGAGAAATTGCAGCCCAAAGTCAACACTATGACGTCATCAGCCTCTGTCATCAATTTGGATGCATTTGATGTTCTTATCAGGAATGTGGCGGATGATCTTGCAATGAAGCTGGAAACCATTAAAGCGGACCTTGAAAAGCAAATAATTTCTTTGCACAATCGTTTTGAGCAGACGGTGAATGAAATTTTTCGTCCGGAAATTGATCGGTTGAACGAAGTGATTGGTGAACAGGAAGAGAGAATTGATTATCTGGAAAGGCAGCTTCATTCAAATGATCTAATCATTGATGGGATTCCTGCTTCTCCCAATGAAGACCTCAGTGTGATCTTGGACACTCTGTGCCGTAATTGTGATGTGCCGGTTCCGGAGGTGTTTGGCATTTTCCGTGCAAAAAATCAAAAGAATCCGGATGGCTCCATTATTGTCAAGCTCCGCTCTACCGGGGACAAGGTCAAACTTTTGAAGGCTGTGTCTTTGAGGAGCAAATCTCCTGGGAAAGGTATGACTCTTCGTGATATTGGCTATGACTCAAAAAAGTTAAACGTCTGTTTTCTGTTTTCTCCAAGAATGGTGTCGTGTACGTTAAGACTTCAACGGAAGATGCTACTCAGCCAGTTAAAAGTATTTCAACTTTATTGTAGATTGCAGCGATGAATACTTAATAAATTTCGCTTTTTCGGCTCATATGTTTTTGCAACTTACAGTCATTATTGCACATTATTTGAATTTCTTCTTAGTCAATAAGCTAGTATTGCATATCAACGTCATTAAAAATTGGATAGCAACTCCCATATTAGGTCATAGGTTTTTGTACTTAGTAGTTGGAGCTTTCTTTTCAAATTTTAGTCTTAGATATATATATTTTTGTTTTCCTAGTTTTGAAGTTCTTCTACATAGTGAGATGTTATTTCTTATATTTTATTTTTGTGGCCTTATGCTGCTCTCTTTTTCATTTTTGATATTTTTGACCTTGTTGCTTAATGCACAGTGATAGCGTTTTTAGGTCTGGTGAGTCGAACAACAACAATACTCTTTTGAATGTTTTGTGCAAACAGCGCGACGGCTTAAGGATGTGCCACTTAAATGCACAGAGTTTGTACCCCAAATTTGACGAGTTCCGCGACTTATTTTCTTCTAGTCTTCTGGATGTTATATGTGTTTCTGAAACTTGGTTGGGACCACATATTTGTGATGAGCTTGTCACATTGCAAAATTTTAAGTTATACCGCAATGATCGAATGGGTCGAGTAGGAGGGGGTGTTTGTATTTATGTGAGAAACTCCATTCGTGCTCGTCTTGTTGCAAAATCCAACCCTGGCCAAGATATCGAGTATCTATTTGTAGAATTTCTGATTAACTCCGAAAAATGTCTAATTAGCACTGTTTATAAACCCCCCCATGTTACTGATATAACCACCCTAGAGTTGGTTATCTCTCAATTGAGTTATTTATACCAACATGTCGTCATAGCTGGCGACTTTAATACTGACTTACTAAAACAAAGTCCATCCTCAAACTATTTTATAAACATGGTGTGCAGCCTTGGTCTGTCAGTTATTAATTCTTCTCCAACACATTTCACTTCGACATCGTCTACACTTTTAGATCTATTTATTGTTAATAATCCCGAATTAGTTCTTTTCTTAATCAGATATCTGTTCCCTGTTTTTCTAGGCATGACTTAATTCTCTGCATTTGTAATTTATCTCCAAATACGCAATGTGAAGAAATTTTTTCCTATCGCGATTTTAAAAATTTAAACTATGAGGGGTTATTATCGGAGGCTTTACAGTTGGATTGGATGCAGATTTATTACACGGCGTTAGTCGATGGTCAGCTTAAGCTCCTCACTGACCGCATAACATACCTGTATAATAGGTACGTTCCTGTCAAAACAAAGCGAATTATTGACCCCGGCTGCCATTGGTTTACCCCATATGTTAGAAAATTAATAACTTTGCGTAACTCTCCATACCGTCGATGGAAGCGATTTCGCACACCTGATTGTTGGGACAATTTCCGCGTTCTGCGAAACAAAGTTAATGCAGAAATCTCAAAGGCTAAATCTAGCTTTTACAACACTAAATTTAATGCAAAGTTGCCCACAAAAAAACTTTGGAACAATCTTAATCTAACTACTCTGTTGATCCGGATGAGTTGAACCTGCAGTTCACCGTTAATGCACCAACGTATACAACGAATAATAGTGATGTCCAAGATATGATTAATGCGAGGGATCCCTATGAGGGATAATTGGTGTCAATGAAATGGACGTATATACAGCTATGAAATCTGTTAAATCCAGTGCTGTTTGGCTTGATGAAATGCATCCCAAATTTATTGATATCCTGCTGCCTGTGTTGCTTCCTTTCCTTACACATTTGTTTAATACAATCCTTCTGACTAGTTCTTTTCCGACTGCCTGGAAACTTTCCAAAGTTATTCCTATTCCTAAAACCACCTCGAGCTCTGCTGAATATCGTCCTATATCTATTCTCCCTTTCCTTTCTAAAGTTTTTGAAAAATTGGTACATAAGCAGATTATTAACTACCTGGATAAGTACAATCTCCTGTCACCATATCAGTCGGGTTTTAGATCGAATCATAGTTGCACCACGGCTTTAGTTAAGATAT
>QYTT01082821.1:18893-33038 GCA_006980735.1 Dasypogon diadema
CTAGTTTATTTGTTTTTTCATGCATGAAATTCCAGATTTAAATTCCACCTGCATCGTCTAGATTTTCCTTGTGATCATAATGTAATCACCACCTATCATATTTTGTAGTTCAGAATCGATGATGAATCCAATTTGCTTATCACATTTGACCAAAGATATGTAAGGCTAATAGATCGATTCAGCCTATAATTTATTATTGTTTCCAGTGACGTAGGAGGTTTCTTCTTACCGAAAATTCAAAAAGGTTGAGAAAAGATGGGCATATTAAGTTAAATAGAGAAAGTGTAGGTACTTCAATTGATATCAATCAATCAATCCATCAATATTAAATCATTTGTAAAAGGAAGAAAATGCAACTAATATTATTTTTATGCCCTAGACTCTAGGCTCCCGCTATTTAAATTTATCTAGGGCCAATCACAAACATGATGCAATCATTAAGGACCACATTAATTTTCCTAGAGCAGTTAGAATAATAAGCAGCCTTGGGTAAAAAAAGGCAACAGTAGAGATTTTATGGAAGGCATGTGACTATTTACAGCCGCAAGCAACGCAACCCACCATAAATTCTGTTCACCATCTCGCTTATGTGTAGGTAACAAGACATATTCGCAGGAATCAGGAGAGTCACGTTGGCGAAAGTCTGATATCTTCTACAAGTCTGAGTTTAAGCGGTCTATCAGTATAGTCCCTAGAGTGCCACCTAATGTTTTCAAACGTACATATATTAAAAAATTGCATTTTTATTTATATATATATTTATTTCTATTACTAACTAAAATTACCAAGAAAAAAAAGCCATAAAATGCAAAAAGAGAATCTTAAAATTTAGAATCGAAATTCCTTTCTACCAAAAAAAAAGAGAAATATATTGATATGATGTTGAGGATGATGACAACCTAACCTTCATAGCATTGGATTTAAGTAGGCATCTTAAAAAGTACATTGTCACAAAAAGCTCTAAATGGTAAAGTTGATCTGAGTTATGTTTAGCTTCTACAGCCCATACTAAAAAAAAAGTTTTAAAGGTTAGTAATTAAAAAGTGAGACAGTTGTGAAACACCGAGCAAAAGTATATCGTGAATCTTTCGTATTGTATTATTGAAGATTGGTTGATTTCCAGGCAGAGAGTACTTAGGAAGTTATCGGAACAAAGGCAAATTGTGATAATATAGTTAAATTGTTAGCTTTTGGATGGCTTCACTCAACGTTTCACACAGAAATTCATTTCAAACTTAGAACATTTCACTTCAAACGAATACTGAAAAATATTTCAATGTAAACCAGTTCTTTGTTGAGAAATGAGATGAACATATGGAAACGATTTCAATACAATGATTCTTACTGTATCACACTGGCAAGATACAATGAAAATATGTAACGTATTCTTTTCAGTCACAGTGGGCTATTCATCCGATACCAGTCCACCCAGAAACTATCATCACCTGCTTATAAAATATATACGAAAGGATTGATTCTCTGTCCGAATGGCGGAACAAAGCACCTTGCACAGATACCGTAGCAAATTTCAGATTTTGTGTTATTACCACATTAGTTCCGCGCAACACTTATCCTGAGGAGATCATTATGTGGCTTCTTTTATATAGATGATTTTACTGGATCTGACTGGCCACATAAATCATCACACATTTAACTGGAAGTCGAACTTGGATACGTAATGTAGGAGGTTGTGTTGTGGCATTGAATTGATAGCGTCAAAAAGTGTTAATTATCTTCCAACGAAATGTGTCTTTTGAAAATATGAGAAAATTAATGTATCTTATTTGTGTTTCATGCTGTGGTTTACTTCGTTATGAGTTTCAACGAATTTTCTGGGTATAATCAGTTGGAGGTGTTTTTTTTTAATGTTTCAGTTCTTTTAATGCATACCTTTTTGAAGAATTTCTCTCCAAGATACATTGACGTAGGCAGATTTCTTCTATATTGCTCTTTATAATTCCCTGATTTTGTACATTGTTTGGAATAATTCGGTATTTATTTCAAATTTTTGTGCTTTAATTGTAAGAAAATAGCATCTTTGATATGTAATATTTATTTATATTTTTTTAATTCTTTTTCATAAACTTAAAATATTTTTGATGTCCAGTTGATTTTGGAAAAGCAGAAATAAAGCAAAGCTTCCATCGGTGCCATTTTAAGGACGTCAGCAAAATATAGCATATATTTTTCTCCATTAATCCGGCCCATTTTGGAATAGATTTCATAAGTTAAGAATTCCTCTAACATTTTCGTGTTCTTTAAAAATTAGCGAGTCTCTTTTGAATGTTATCTACAGATTTAAATTTAGTTACGCACCTCATTACTTTTGCGGCAATATCACAATTGGTCAATAGTAGTTGTGCCCATCAAAATGCTACTTTTTAATAAATTCTTAAAACCACAACTGCTCGTATTGCTGTCTATGACATAAAGTACTTCCTAAATTCCAATTATGATTTTCAACTTACATGAGACGCATTGAATAGGAAACAAATTAGGAACCAATAACGCATCCACATAGTGATCAACACACCACATCAAATGAAGCCACAACGAGGAATTCGAATACAAGTAATTATTCCTCAAATATGGAGCCATTGATCGAATTTATTCAGTGAATCGAACACAGTGCTGATTTTCAACAAGATAATGCGACGGCATAACATGAAATGGCGGTGTAGAAAAGGTCCCCGTGGAGGCAAATCACAAAGGAGCCGCTCAAAACATGATATTTGTTTGGAGTTTAAAAGTAATTGCCTTAGCCTTAACATGTTCAGGATTCACTTTGCGTTCATGTAATTACCGAAACGCTTCCTCGTAAAGGGACTATTACAGTGGATTTATCAATAAATTTCGAATTGAAGAAATTAAAGTTGGGCAATAAGATCGAAGTGCGGGCTCATAGCACACCATTTAACAAAAAACTTGGAAAGCTTGAGGGGGAGTAACAACACCTGAATATTTTCTATGAATCGCTTTGAACACTTTAATTGACATTCGACTCCCACTTAAGATGCTAATCAAAGATGTTGAATTTATCGTAAGCCCCAATCTGAAGCACGAGGCTTCATCCATAGAGCCATGCACCGCAAAGCGAATCACCCGAAAAACTCTGGGTACCACCGTGTTCCATGATTATTTTCTTCAAACTGAAAAACTGTCAATTTGTTATGGTCCACCCGTCACCGTAAATAGTATTGTTTCGAATTTCACGCACTTTACACCAGCAAATGTATGCAAGAGGTCCGGTGTCGTAATTGATTTCACGGCAAAGTGCGTGTTTACGTCTTGTTATGGTGTTTGGCCACATCATTGGTGCGTGATTGTCGCCCACCAGAAAGTCACGATACCGAACTCGTTACATTTTTCCGTAACAAGGAAGTCATGAATTCATGAAAAGACAACTTGACCATTACCTGTACGACGCGACGCGGAAAAGCCAAGATTGCGAAGATGGGCAAATATGCAACAGAAACCACCAGTCGACGCGAATATTTTCTGAGCTGGTCAACTAGTTCATTACTCAAATTGGCATATCGCGAACACGTTAGGTTACCTCAACGCGTGCTTCGATCTCACTTTTAGCGGCGCAGTTCGATAATCTTGGACATTGATCTAGCTTTCGTTTTTCAGCTACTTCCTGCACAGATGTGTGTGTGTTCTGTGTAAAATTCATAACAGGAAATTATGAAAGGAAATGTGCATGGTTTGTTTTTTTTGCGGTGCGAAAAGTCGACTTATAGGACTGGTAAATTTCATATTATTATTTTCTAGTTAGTAGTTTTTTGTAAACTGTACTGTCTGGCTGAAAAGGATATTGAAAACTACAAGGCGGTGAAAAGAAGTCACTTTAAATTACCTACTCTCATTATTGGCTCCGTCAATTCACGACTGGTTTTAAGTGGGTGTCCATTACCTGGTTCCTCCAAGAGCCCAATTTCGAGCAAGCCATCTTCAATCCATAACCCCTAAAGTACCCAAAATTTCTTGCACCTAATCCAATTTCTGAAAGCATGCACTTTCAGGTATCACCGCAACTTTCGAAATCTTGGTATTAGTTAACTTGACAAACGTGGTTCAACCATCTCACTATTTTGGATTTTATGTAGCTGGGGTTACCAAAATACTCCTATTCACTCTTCACCGGATTTCACTATGTTAAATTTCCAAATGTAATTTTATGTCACATGATCTAAGCGGCTAATTCTGGTTACCGAAATGGGAGATTACACGGCAAGGGGATGCCTCGTGCAATAATCCCATTGTTTCAGGTGATGTATGGCAAGCGGTGCCGCGTCGTTCTCTTGAAGCCACCTGCCTTCCAGATCCATACCATCCATTTGAGGCACAAAAATTAGGTTATCATGCCTCGATACCGCTCACTATTGAAGAAAAATGGTGCAATGATGCCTAATATCCACACTCAGCAATAACACGTTTGGGGTGCATGAAACACAATATATGGGATTTCGTCACTCCAAATGCGAGGATTTTGCTTGTTTACGAACTCAACGATGCCAAATGGATGTCCCCGGATTCGCGGCCACATTCTGACGAACAGACGTGGTGTTTTCTGTTGAACGACCTGGACGATCACGTGTCGATGGTTTGACATCAATAATCGACCCAGTCTCCTCGAGTTCTTCGATTACTCTTTTCACAGTTGATAAACTTGGAAGATTTTGTCTACAAAAACTTGGGCGCATTTTGAGAATCGAGGCAGTCAAACTTTCACCATTTTGGAAATAATGTTCAACAATAAGAATGCGTTGTTGTATCGAATAGCGATCCATTTTTAAATAATTATGTCTACCATCGAACTGTCGAAATGGTTTGACTGCCAACTCATAGCAGCAAAAATGGCGCCAAATTTAAATTTTCCACTCTTGTGGAAATAGGAATGTTGTGTTGTTTTAAAAAAAGATTCGAAAGGCCTGTCCGTATAGGGTTTTTTTTGTAGTCGTTCTGTCTGATTTTATTTTACCAAAGAGCCTTCATGTTGGACAGTTTCAATAATAATACGGACCTTATGTAATATTATTGTCAGTTCCATAATTTTACCGTCGACAGAGCTGTGTACATTTACAAAAATATCACAAGGTGCTATTGATTCGTTTCTCAATATCCCAGATACTTCTTAATTGTTGGAAGAGGCGCAGGTCTGCAAATTTGTTTTCCTGTGGGCACGTAATCGAATCCATCGTAGGACACAGTGGTTTATGTATTTAGGTGGCAATCTTGTATAGTAGAACTATGCATCTTCACTTGATATTTTGATGTAAAAAATGATAGATTCTTCTTTCCGGAAGCTAACATTCCATCCACAAACAAATACTATTTACAATATTTGCAATATAATGTCGACATGATCGGTGTCCTTATCTTGTACTCCCATTTGATGACGATGAGGTAATTGCTCCATTATGAGTCACAACAAGAGCTTTTAGTAGAAAAACGTCAATCATTATAGTTAAAGCCGATGGAATCTGAATCCAAGACCTTATGGACTACATTCAACTGCTGGTACATGCTGGTTATATGGACTTCAAAAAAACAATTTTAATAGCCTTATTTATGAAAAACTTGCACGTGCCATTTTCCATATTCAATCTCGATGAACAAGACAAGCAAATTTGTTTTTAGATGCAATTAAATGCAATGAACTTGAGCCAGGTCGTTAATGAATGATAATTGGATTGCAGCATAAAAAGTTTGTAATCAAATGTGGCTTTAAAAACAAGCGCATACAAAGAAAACGTTCCATTCAAATGTTCAGTAGATGAGGCAACGAAGTATAAAGCTCATTTTATCTCAGAAAATGAGAGATATTCAGAACTTAGTAATCTGAGTCAATAGTCCACCAGCATAGTGGTGAATACTGTATCGACTAATATATCGTTAACATTATAACGAAAATATAACTACAGACCACCATTCATTTGTTTCTGATCAAATTTCACTTTTACCTGTATCTGGTAGACCTAAATACCTAGCGATGACGCGTCTCATCTTTATCGTTCCATAATAGAAGTCAATCACTCATAATGATACAGGTTTCCTTATGACTGGGTATTCGAAGCAGTTGGGTAAAATGATTAATTTTGGGTAGGACGAATAGAGAAAAAGTCACACTCGGTAAATAGGTAGCAGTAAATTGATAGATTTTTGATTAGACTCAGGTTAGTTAAATAGTAAACATCTAACAAAAACTTCAACGTTAACGCTACGGACCAGTTTTTATTTGGTAATTTTGAAGAATGAAGAGATCATGCTTGACAGTCTTTGGGGACCAGCTGCTTTTTGGGTTAATTGATAAAGTGGAATAATGTGGATCGCAATGAAATACATGAATAACTGGGCTCATTTTAGTCATCATTTATGAATTTAAGGTATGTCTGGTATATGATGGTTTTCTACCTTTTTATAGAGCATCCGTTCTAGTTAAATTTTTGCATATTAATGATTTTTTTGTGTGCTTTAGTATTTGCATCTAAGGTTTTTTTCCTATTTTGAGTGGATAAAAAGAAACTGGGACATCTACAAATTATAGCATAACTAAACGAAGGTATTATATTGCCCGTTGCCTAAATTAAAGTATTTTTGTGGAAAGACTACAAAAACGAATTTAAATATATGGGTCCAAAAATTCTGGCTCTTGAGTTAACTAGTTTTATTTTATCTGTAGAACTTATAGATCCTTCCTTTGCAGTGTTGGTTTTTACTTTATTTATTTACTACTATACAGAAGCACCAAGTTAATTTTGTTGAGGATAACCACAGTTTTGATATGATCTGTTTTTAGGAAGAAGAGAAAATCTAATTCACCGGCTCCGAATGTTGTAACGGCCTCTCAACTTAGACTATCGATTAAAACCCTTCTATCAAATCTCCGAGGAAACCAGTATGGGACCATCGGCTGCGTTTCTACCCTTCCAGCTACCCTCTGGAACATCTTTTGTCTTTCTTTGTGCGGAGAGTATCCTCCACGAATCTGGTCCTAGCTCCCAGCGGCTGTCGATCAACATGAGTCCCACTATTCTCTGTGGTGGTAACCGGCCAAGCTCCATGCACGTCTGCTCTAAATATGCGTCGAATCAAAATATTTGTGTATAAACTTTTTTGTTAAATCAATAGATATAGCTGGGAAATTTAATTTGTCCCACTTACATTCAAATCACTTTATAAATTTCCGGTCTGCTGTTAGTCCGATTCATCTTTGTCCTTCGTATAGTCATATGTAAGGATCATCGTAGAATTTTGAGGCAGTGTTTTAATACTCATGTCTTCTGCTACTTTATATAGGGAATTTTTTTCTTTCATTTCGGAAAAGAATCACAAAAGAAAATTGAATTTTGTAACCTCTACAGTTCTTCCATTACCATTTACCATGTTTTTCACTCTGTGTTTCCATCAAAAACCACACGACAAAATTGCATTCAAATAATTCAGGAAACGTTTCAGTGCTCTTATATGCTAACTTTAATAGTACCCGGATACCCGCACATATCAGCCACTCGAAAACAATAAAGTTTTCAAGGAACAAAAGTCCAAGTGTCCGTTAAAAGCAAACTAATAGTCTGCGATTGCCTGTGCCGATAGGAAACAATTAAGTCCAAATGTACTTTAATTTGAGGTCTTGTAATATGCAAATCATTCGATAATCGGCAAACTTTTGGCATGCTTAGATTGAGACATAAACGAGGCTCACTTGGCTTGCATTTTGCATTTGTCTTTCCGATTTCTCTTACGTCTTCATTTTCGAATGATATGCATGAGGCCTCAAGTCGACGATGGTGCTAATACGTATAGAGTTGCTCGTTGGGTCGAGTATATAGGCCATTGGGAGCTGCAATCTCTCAGGTAAATTACCGGCAGACGAAAAGTTAGTCGATCCAATTAAAAGTTGTAATAGATAAACATTACAGATTTGAGTCTTGAACCTTGTTCCGAAGGAGAGGGCTGACTTCTGTTTGTTTAACGAGAGCCAGGACAGTTGGTTGCTTTTATATGTATATTGACTGGGTTTTATTTAGCTGATCATGAGTGAGCGTGTAATTGGATTTCTGGCGCCAAACTGATGGTTATTTACCCCCGGAGGCTTTATGATGTCCTACTGTGCCGTGGCATGCAAATGCCAACATATTCGGGTGCTATGTTCAATTTATCGAAGGTTTGTGCTTAGCAGCTCAGATTTATTCGGAGTGCTTGTCTACATGACTTTTTCCGAATGGAAGTCGTTTTCCATTAAGTAATATAGATGCTAAATGTTTGGAGAACATGTCGAAAAAGAAGTAATCGGTAGCACCATTCTATATAGCGATATAATTTCAAGTTTACTGGCAAATTATATATCGACACTCAAAAGCGAAAATGCTACAAGCGGCAGAGATGAAATTTTCAAAAACTAGAGGTATAAATCTTTCGAATAGTGGAGCTATTTCATTATTTGACAATACAAATGTGAAATGTAACCAAAAAATATGGCATGATAAAATAATATTTTTGAAATCATTTTGGTAAAAGCTCAATTTTTTATAAAGTGTTTTAATTAAATTTAGAATAAAGTTCATTTGGCTGACAATGAGCAGAAGTCGATAAAAGTATTAAATGAAGAGGAGTGATATACCTGTAAAAATTCAAGTGTTATTAATTTTACTAATAAAACAGCATTTATTTTGCGGTGGTTACATAAATTATATATCCTTTTAATTTTGTTGTTAATTGTGACCAGAAAATTCACATTGGCCACATAACTCACATTTTGAAAATTTTACCTCGAAATACTATTCAAGGACATAACCGATGGAGACATGTAAGGGAGCTATGGGAAGCTACAAGTATCCTCTTTTAAATGAAACCTTGATTTTTATCCCGTTATGTCCTTGTGAGGAGTTGTAAGAATTTGATCGGGTCAAAGGATATAAAATGTTTGAACACCATTTTGAAGGGATGGTTATGATTTTGGAAGAGGGAGGATCTCCGAATAAATGTTGATCAGGACACTTCAAGAAATCGATTGGTATATCGTGTGCCGCATATCGATTAAAAACCGGACACCCTGTATACAGAGTAGACTATAAAATTTTGCACATTCTGAAAAAAAAACTACTCATAAAACTGAAAATAGCCATTTCCACTCGGATATAAAAAATAAAAAGCTGAAACCGTAAACAAAATTTAAAATTTATGAAATATCCTCATGCTATTAACCTAGTGATCCTATTTTTGTTTGTGTATTTTTGTACTTGATGGTTTTCCTAGTCTACTTTTCCTAATAACATTTTTCACTCTACTTCTTTTGGAGCATCTTTTAATTATTTTTTACAATAAAGCTTTGTTGAACATACCTTTTTTGGTGTGTGCTTAGATTTCGGATGTTGTGGTATAAAGTTGGTAATAAAATCACTTAGTGTTTTTCGCTTTTAATTTTTAAAATATCTTCCTGCCTCCAGTAAGCTTTGATCACGTACCTAATAAAATATAATTGCTAAGTTTACTGCATAATCTGAAGGCTACTCTCAACGAAATTACATACATTTATTCACTTACTGACAGTGCAAGGAGGTAGAAATATTTTAATTAATTCTGATGACTCCATTCCTGTGCAGAGACGTCTTCAATGCCATAATATATCTCGTTAAAAATGCCTATAAATATATATATGGCAATGACAGTAATTAAGAGGCAGCGTCACCAAATTATCGGTGGAACTTTTAATTTTTCCTGTATTTCTCCAAAATTATTACTCTGAATTTCATTTGATCATTTCAATTACTGAGTACGACTGAAACGTACGCAGAAGAGGCAAAATTAAGGCATGACGTGAGTAATCAATAAGCCAGCTCCTAATTTATTGCGTTAATAAATAACAGCACGGCAACATAAAGGTAATGATAACGATCCACCAGACATTACTGTGCTACCGCAGAGTACACTGTGAAGGGTGTACGGAGGATAATAAAGAGTATTTTACGCGGTCAGATACTGCAGGCCTTCCTTGCCAGTAGTTCCATGGTAAAATCCTCTGAGTTAGTCCAACTAGTAATTAGTAAGACTCGTGGTTTTCCCTTTCAACTCAAACGCTACTTGGTCAACAAATGGTTCCTTCAATTGTCTGAACTGTGTAGATCGGATTTGCTGGAGAGCCTACCATCGTCCATGCCAATGGAGAAAGACAAGACAAAATGAAGAGCAGAATCCACTTGAGGTCGAAGAAATTGAAATTCATGTCTTGAGATTTATTCATTCATTACTTAGCAGTGATCAATAGAATGGTCTGGAGTAGAACGGAAACCGTAAATTTTCATTGTCGTTGTTTTATGGCTGTACAAGTCGTCAACTGATTTGCATTGAACGCAGATGGACATGAAGAAAAGCTATGCGAACCAGATTCTGGTTCCCACATTTATATCAACTTGGTCTACATGGACTCCTTTACGAGTAGCCAATGAGCATGATGACATTTATTTAAATAATTACTGAGGAAAAGTTTCATATTGGACTGTTGAGTCGTTTATTTTAAAATTAGTGCATAAATGAAAATTATCGTCATTTAAAGGAGCCTATAGGCTCTAAAGGTTCCTTGGTACACTGATTGCGATTTCTACCGAAACTACATCAGGCATTGGTTTGAGGAGCTTGGATATTGTTTCATAAAATCTTATATCGATTTTGAGGTCATCGCAATCCAGATAAAAAAAATTAATAATTTCTATACTTTAGGCCAGTGGTTTGATGTAAACTAGAAGCATAATAAAATAAATACCTTGGCGGATCAGGAAGTTTGAAACATTAGGGGGGAAATCCAGGATTTTTTTTAGGACTAAAAGTTTTTACAGAAACATTGTAAAAGATGTTGGAAGTCAGTTCACAGAAATTCCTATTTCCAAAAAAGACTATCTCTGAAGCCTGACAGCAGGGAAGCAATATTGAATGGAATTAATGGACATTCGCTCAGAGGATCCAAAAGCGGTTGCGATAACATGAAGGTATTTTCTAAAGTTAGGAACGATTACCGCCCCTTTGAAAAACCCCTCGGAATTCTTGTTCACATTGAGTAAATTCAAGTGGAGCAATAGGTATAAAGAGCCTTCAAATCCTCTGGTGGAAATGCTAAAAGAAAAAAAAACTAAATTCAATAATGAGTAAAGTCTTTAGGGTAAGCTGTGCCCTTGACGTAAAGGTGGTTGGCCTCAGATTTTTCAATCATTACTTTTCAGCGAAATTGCAAGATTATGATATTTTCCATCATTACATTATCACACCAGAGGACCAGAATTAACCACTATCGAATATTGCCAGCTAGTACGTAAAGCATAATAGACGAACATCAGGGAAAAAATAGTGTCCTTTCGCACTAAATGAATGGTGTGAAAGTTTACTTAAAAAATCTTTCTATAAAGAAGGTATAAATTTTCCAAGCACTATAGTCCCATTTTTAGTATAGTAAATTTGCGTCGAGTTACATAAGGCTCGAAATAGTTCCCCAAATGATGCAATAAAATATAAATTTACATTTTTTTTTCCTTAAAAATTGTTCTCAAAATTTTCATCTGCACCTTCGTGACCTGAACCTTTCAGGCAAAATTCCTTAACTATCTGTCTAATGTCAATTCCCTAAGCCGGGCAGCTGATGATGATTTTAGGAGTCGATTTAATCATATCGACTCCCTTCGGTTTTTACGACAGGGATTCCACCTGATCGTTTTTGTTCCCATTTGATTTTTTTTTTCGAACGCAATAATGCAACAGTAAAACAAATTGAAACCAAGGCACCTGCCCAGTTCCTTTTATTGCCTTATGATCTAGAAGACAGTGGGAGCTGAATGGAAGTTGTAGGGCAAGTCGTGAACGATACTCCTTGCAGGGAAAGAAAATGAATTAGGGTAGAACTGTCGATCCTGTGTCCTAATTAATTTATGTATTACCGTAGCAACAGGTGTTAACAGTGATATGGACAGTATTCACCTGCCCATATTTTAAGCGGTATAAAATGAGTCTTTTGTCGCCGCGGAGAGATTCTCCGAATAATCATATTTCGCTTTAGTTATTAATCGGTTACCTTCCCCACTTTCTCCACTGGTATCAAGAGGATGGGGTCGCACTGAAATAAGGCGATAATGCGAAAATGAAAACGGCTTCCGATATGATTTGAACATTTGCATGACGTGTGCTCGAAAAATGAATTAAAAACCAATTAGCAGGTATACCATGCCTGATAAAATGGCAAACTCTTACTCTGTTTGAAAACTGAATTTAATAGGCTACAAGTAGCGCATTGAATTGGTTAGTAACGCAATGACGGGGCATCTTTGAACTTCGGCTAACTGCTTACGCTTTGATACCTCTGAGCATTTATAACCGTCAACCAACAAAGGGTACAGAGTAAATGGGCCTTTGGGTGTTGATCTTTACGATAGAAGCAGTTTTCAAAGGATGACGTGCATAAACTCCGGAATTAGATTATATCTGGTTGTTAATTTATTTCGCTATCAGGGCGTTTTTATCTATTCTGGAAGTATTAACTCTTTAAGTCTTAATTGAGATTCGAAAGCAACTGACCCTCGCATATTTTGGCAATCTGACTAATAAATGTACTCGGTACTTGCAAATAAGTGCCAGTACCGGGGCAATTAAGAAATGTAAGGCAGACTGGTGTTTTGTAAAGAATACAATCTTGCGAAATTTGCTTCATCTTGTACATTAATGATGACTTAAGTGACCCACTAAGGCTAATGTCTGCACGTCAGTAAACGCATTTTGGACCCCTATAACTTTTCTGATGCCGCAGCTTTGTTGATCTATTTGTCCTCCGCTGGAGGAATTAAAGTAATATCTATATTTTTGACAAGGTTGGCTATTGCTCTTGGAGGTAGTTCTCAAATCCAAGATTAGGCTAAAAGTACGTTCGCTATGGTTTATAGTTTCAGGTTTGCAAGCATAAAGTAAAAGACAGACTTTAAGGTCTCGACGGTCTGGGTCTATACAGTTCGACATTTGACCTGTTTATCTTCTTTTAAAAAGTAATAGAAAGGGTCGTGTCAATTAACTGCGTTCGGGGATTTGGGGATCTTGGGAAATTAGACGGCTTTGAGTTTTAGATGCAATAAACTCGACACGATTGGCCTTGCTCCAGGTGAGAATTTTGGTAACGTCGTCGTTAAGTCATCCAATCATGTGTGCTCTATTGTTATCAGTGGCATTACCATAGTAGTCAACAACTGATTCCAATCAGTAGGTATGCGAAATCAAGGATACTGTCATTTGCAAAACTATGAATTAGATTGGCGATAAGAAATAAGACTATAAGAGGTCTGTAATGAAGAGCAAAAAGAGAGTGGCGGGCAATGTAGAGCCGTGGGGTATGTCGCCATTTATGCTGTAAGTGTTAGAGATGGCGCCATCTAAAATAACACGGAGTTTGGATAAAAGGACAGAATGCCAGATTCTGTCAAAGGCCTACGAGATATTCAACGAAACAACCTTGGTTCACCTAAACTATAGACGTGATGATACCAACGCTCGGTAAAGAGGCAGTTGAGCGAAAGCCAACCTGTTTCCATGATTGTATACTGACTTTATTTCTCGTGCACTTCCTGATGCCCTTTTGATTATCAAAAAAAGATGATCAGTCAATGTTACTAGAATTTTTTTTTAAACTTCATAATTAGCAGTCGAAAAATTATAATGTAAAACATCTAACTAGTTACTTTTAAAGTCTGAACAAGTCTACATCTTTATGGTGTACAAAAAGTATACCACCACTTAAGTATAGTGAAGTGTTTTAATATTTTACAAATGTAAGCCTCTCTATACCCGGCTATCAAGAATTATTCTAATCTGTTTTCAAACATTGAGAGCTATGTCAAGTGTTCACGGAACAGTTAGAAACAAAATCTATGTAGGTCGATTTAAAAAGCGATAGAATTATTTATGATGCCAGAACTCCCAAGAGTTTGTTGTCTCAATAACCAACCACCTGGATTTAATGTTTTGCGGCCTAGTTAAAGGTGTTCAAAGTCTTTCATCTATTCCGAATCAAGTTCTACGTTTTGTTTATGGATTTACTTTTTATCTTGAAGCTTACATTCTATTTTCATTCTTTACTGGAAAAGGATACAAATAAATTGGACAAGATTTAGAAAT
>QYTT01082826.1:0-14039 GCA_006980735.1 Dasypogon diadema
CTCTTCCGATCTTCTTGGCATAAGAAATTTTTCGAAAGAACAACTTTGTGTTAGTTGCTACTGCTAATGGGAGTAATGAAACCCTGCGACAACTTTCAGATGACACGCTAAATGTCAGCTTTGTAAGAGATACAGAGGGTAACGAGCGACATAAATGTCACTGCTTGACCAAAACTAATTCGAAACGACCATCCTTGGGCAGTGTTTTCTCTGGCATTCTTAGGGTTACGGAATTACTTATTAAAGTTGCCTCATTTGACGTCCTTTGTATATGGGACAGATTAATTAAATCTCCCGGGATATACTTAATTAAGGAGCTAAGATGACGGGATTTTTCTGATACCTTACTTAGTTGTTTTGGGTCTAGTTTGATATTTTTTGTGAAATAAGATGCCCTTGACTCGATATAGAGATTTTGATTTGAGTGGTGCGACTTCGGCTATTATCGCATGTAATTAGTTGTTGAAACGTATTTATTTTCATGTACCACTAGAAATAATCCACAGATTGGATATCATAAAATCCGCAGACTTTTAAGACTAGTTTAATTAAAAAGTTATTTTAACAAAGTAGTGTATGTAAATTGCTCTCCCACTATTATTGGAGAGTATTGTGTTAGACGCAAGTTACATTAGTATTGGGATTAATTTGAGGAAATTCAGGCAAATATTTACTAAAAGGGCTGTTCTATTCCCAACATTTCGTCCGATGGGAACATACAATCCAAAGCATGTAATTTTGCAGAATAACGACGTATGTGGTTCTAACCAATATTTTACTCTGGGTGTTATTAGATTTGCTCCAACTGAAATAATTACGAAATACCAGATAATTTTAAATTTATACAAAATATACCAAGGAATATATTAGCTCAGGAAAATTCTTTTGTACAGCAACCAATATGTATTTAGCGGAGGGTTACACATGCTACGCGAGCAATAAACATTTTAAAAGACAGTCTATAGCTTTGGAATGACATTTTTCTTAGATGTGTTGCCTAAAATCAGGAAACAACCCTATAATGCGCATAGCATAGCTCAGCTGAAAGGGATTTTCGGTAAAAGGAGAGTGGAGATTATTTTTATAACAAATGTTACATGTTAATACACAATTTTTATATTTTTATATATCAGGGAAATTTATGGGGATTCAAGATGATGCAGGAAAAGTGCATATTAATTACAGCTTTTTTGCGAGAAATTCGCGCATTTGTGTGAAAAAAAGGACAAAAAATCCAAAATTTTTAATTTGAAAATTCGTTACTAAACGAAGAGGTGTGGAAGTGTAGTAGGCACTCATTTAAAAGCCACTAGTATTATCTATAATTTGGCGTTAGACTCGTTCTTCGAAAGACAGAAAAACAACAAAGCCATAGGAAAAAACATAAAATATAGAATCAGCCTTAGGCTGATTACTTGATACCCTATATGATATAAACACAGTTCATCTCATAAAAATCTTCTGTACAAAATTTCAAAGTGATAGGTTGCTTCCCCTTCGAATTATATCCAATAATCCAAAAATCCAACATGGCGGCCCGACCAAGCAGTGGGGGAATATGAGCAATTTTCATTTTATTGATTAAGCGTCTCATAAAACTGCTCCTTACTAAATTTGAGAGCTATACGTTGTTCCCTATTTGAATCATACCCAATAATCCAAAAATTTTCGAACTTAGACAAAGAAATTTTCTCAAAGTAATATATACCAAATTTCAGCCTTCTAGCTCAATTCGTTCTCGAGCTATCGTGTATACAGACGGACGGACAGGCGGACAGACAGACAGACGGACATGCTTAAATCGATTTGCATTCACATTCTGAGCATATGCATATAATTCATTCTGCTCTAGCATTATGCGTTCTATGCGTTACAAACTTTGGATTAAAACTAATATACCCTATGTATCGTATAGGGTACAAAAATGTATATGTTTCACCCTAAGTAAAATTTATTTAATCTTGAGTTTTTTGTGGGATTTTTTCTTTTTTCCAGTAACTCTTGTTATGCTGTATGGGACACCCATTTAGTTAAAAGATGTCAACTGTAGAGTTGTATCCGCTTGTGTTCAGAGAGATCGTACTGTGAGAAGTATAGTGGTATAAACCAACCTATGCTCACCACATATACGGAATTTTTATGATCCAAACATTTTTAAAATTACTTTCAAACAAATAAAATTCGTAAGTATCACATTGGCTCACAACATAATCGGCCCCCAAAATTTCAAAGGAACTTTTGTATCAAATTAAATTATAAAACGGGGAATCGAAGTAAAATTTAAGTATTCATCTTATATTAAAATTGCAAAAGTTCTCAAGTTATTGAACTTCCAATTCCTGAATTCTCAATCTCATGAATTATCGAATAATCGTCCTTCTACTTCCCCATTATGTATCGCCAAGAACTGCTATCTAATTCGATAGTCCTCTTACCCGGTAAAGCACTTTTCATTAATACAATTATCCTAATCTGAGGGCATCTCAATGTACAGACGTCGGCAAATATTTTTCTCCTTCTATCGTAACCAATTTATCTAATAAGAGGAAAACATCCTGCCACCCAGTTCAGTTAGTTCCAACTTGCAACCATCGCGCAGCCCACCACCCCTCGAAGGATGTTTGCTTTTCCTCTAGGTCCGTTCCTTAATATAAAATTTTTCCTTCTGCTGTAATCCTGACGCTTTCAGATTTGGTTGGTAGAGAGTATGGCAGCGAGGTACCTTCAATAAATAGAGTTGGTGGCGTTGAATTTTGGTGTGGGTTAAAGATTCGGTCGGGTTCACATGTATAAGTTTTGTGACCTGCATGAGCTTGTGTACCCCTAACAAACCACAGTTTCCATTATAAAACCATTCTGTACCAAGTATTTATCTTGCAAGGCCTGAAGGAGCTTTGCAAATGTGAAAACTGTCGAATCCTACCGCCAAAGCACGTTGCGGTTGCGACTTGAACAGAATAGGTGAATTGCTTTACCCGGGCAGCCAGGGTGGATAGGTCCTGTAAAGAAAACCTAGCTAACCACAGATGCATCTGATAACCAAACCGCAAAATATATCGTTCTTGCCGCTACTGTTGTTCCCAAAGGGAGCTGTTGCTCTTCTCAGTGGCGGAGGGGTCAATGCTGTTTCTTCCAGGCTTTCCGTGGGCGGTGCAAATGGAAAGCGTTATCATCGTAGTCAGTAATTTTTTTAATGGCGACAACGTGACGGTAAAACCCACACCCAGACTATTGAGACGGTGGTCAGGTGGGTGTTACGAAGCGCTCCAGTGCCTCTAAAATTGCAATCCAACCGATGCACAATTTTCTTTTATTTTGTCGCTTTTTTCATTTTCCAATCTACAACGGATTTGTCCCCGCGCTAAGCTAGCTGTTGCTCAGCGCCAAAACCAGTCGTCTGTTACATGCACTTCACACGCCGGGTCGGTTTTAAGGCTGTCAGGCCGCAGAAGTAATTTGCATACATGTGAACAACATAACAGCGATAATAATTTCAGGTAAGCAGAGCAAGGGCGAAGAAGACAAGGGATTTGGTAAATACCATTCGGACGCTCCTTCCTTATTCCTCCCTACTTAAAGTAATTCCTCAGGCGAAATATAGAAAACTGACTAGACTCTGCTTTATCGTTCAGGACGGGTGAATTAGAAGCGACACCTCTCACTGCGATTATAATCACATCAGGACTTTTCCCCCAGTCTTGTCACCAACAAAGTTTTCCTTTGAGGAAATCTTTGAATGGATTCTATTTGTTTTCGCCCTCACTTTGTTTTGTGTAGCTTTGTTATTTTATGTAGAATGTACGTTAGACGAATTGAGATTGAGACTTCGGTGTTTATCTTGCCGATGCCGTGTAGCTCTACACTGTAGCCCTGCAGTCGTACCTAATTAGATCACAACTTTACGGGTACTGCTTGTTAGCTATACCGAAAACTTTTTGTTTGTTGTTTCTTTAATCGGCTTAGAAGTGAGATTTAATTTCGATGGAATGGACTGCCAGAGTAATCCCTTAAGCGCAAACATTGTAATTGCTTTATCTCAACTGAGCGGCCAGGAATACACATTATGTTGTTCTTATAGCGACTAAGCCAAACACATTTCGGTCAAAAAACTCACATACAATGCGAAATCTTAAAAGTAAACTTCCGATTTGTTTGAAGGTAAGAGAACGGCAATGCTTTCAAGAAATTATATAAAGTGTGTAGTTATTGTATTATATTTTGGAGTAAACCTGAGTGCATACAGTATAGACACTCTCATTTTCAAAGGGTGTGCACGCGATAAATCAAACATAAATAAGTTTCTGTATTCAATTATTAAGTTTATTGAAATAGCATACAAAATAATTTTTCGCAACTTCATCTAATATGGTATCCAATCGCCATTATTATTAATAATTAAGTGACATCTTCGTTCACAAACTTTCAGCTAGCTCTTGGGTATACTCCACAGATAAACTTTTCCATATTCTTTGCAGATGCAGTTTAAAATTTTTCAATCTTTTTATTTCTTGCTTTCATATCTTTTGCTTCATTAAAGCTCACACGTTCTCTATTGAGTTCGCATCTGGTGATAGTGAAGTCCAGTCCATTTCTACGGATACCATTTCATGTTCTTCTAATCCTACAAAACATACTCATATTTCGGATCGATAAATAATCCCCCTGCGATTTTTATTTACTAAGGTCGGCTCTGCACCACATGTAGATATAATGAAATTATAAAGTGAATTACCCCTCGCGTTGCAACCAGAACTTCTCCAAACAGTGTGATGTGATTCCTCATCTTCGGTTATCTTCCTACGTCCTCTCTGAGTCTTCCCCTAACTGTATACTGCCTACGACCAGGTCTAAGTTGACTGATCCTGGGATGGCTGTCCCGAAGAAGTCCGGTCGCTATTGCATCACATTCCAATAGAAGGAACATTCGATTTCTTTGGAGTTTGGTAGTTACACGAAGATATCTGCCCACCCTTTCCTGAAGGCCCCGCATAAGGTTGATTCAGACCGGGTCTGAATATGACCGTGCTCCAGCTAAAATAAGCTCCCCAATCTTAGCATTGAGCTTAGTGAAGGTGTCGTGTCGATCCTCAACCGACCATGCCGTCCTCTTTCCCAAAACTCTATTATTTGCAATCCATTCTGCTTATTTCAGCAGAATAGTAAATATTCATTCGAGCGTAGCTCGCAGCGCTCACCCTATACAACTGTGGAAGTTCGTCAACCCTCACAATCTGCACGCCTGCCACAGCGCCCAAACTTCTTGCAGACTGTCCAATAGTGGTTCTTCCTGAAGCCACACCAGGAGAATCGGGCGGCATCAGAAGCCGCATCCAAGGACTCCTGAAGGACGGGCTGTTCTTTTTCCACTATTTTACCTTCAGATGCATTTAGGTCCATAATTGTCCGACGTCCCTTTTGCTACCTGGGCATATTCACGCGAAGATCCTAGTCACCGTCACGCCCGTCCGCTGTCACCGCAGTTTTGCCGGGGTCATGTACCCATACGGCGATCGTCCCAAGATCAAAGTTGTGCCAGGACGCAAGTTGGCGATCCTGGTATTGCTCACTGATGATCACCAGATCAATATTGTTCTCATATATGACCTGATGTACTAGATGGTTGGCTGTCTTGCTTCTGTTGTGGTTTGTCTGTTCCTGAACACTCTGCACCTTCCTGAGCCGAGGACGTTATTTCGGTCCTCCGGACTCAGTTTTAAACCAGCACAGAGTATACAAATCTCCGGGCCTGTGCATTTAGAATACGTTGCTAACGGTCTTAAAGAATTCAATGCAGTCAGATTCACTCAGTTCTTTCGAGAATAGTATTTTTAAACGTCTAACGGCCCTAAACCAGAGGTCAAATGTCGACTTGTCAATGAATTTCAGAAGATTTCCAAATATAAAGTCATATTTTCCATACTAACTGTCTACTTGTCCAAATCTAATGTCGGTCTATCCAATTCAACCTTAGCCATAGACCTATGTCCTCAAATCAAATGTCGATCTGTCTAAACTACATGTCGAACACAATAACGACTTTTCCAATTTCCCATTGTAATTCTTAAAAAATTCCTTTAAAGCAAAATAATCTTCCGATACTAACAAAACTTTTCGCAGCAGACCACTGATCTCTAATCAGAAAGAGATAAAAGGATGCAGTAACCTATGGGTTTTATATACGAGGCTTTAACCTATGAAATCTTCAGAGAGTGATGCTTGCCAATTTCGAACTTGCATTATTATCACTTTTCTCGTTTGTCTATATTGAGATTATTACGGGAAAATTATATTTCAACAAATGTATATTGCCTTTTATTTTATAACGAGAAGAGAGTGACTAGTGAGTAGTACATTCCTGAACAATTGAATTAAATTATTGTGTCTTGTTTTCTGTATAAACTGAAACCCCCATTTAACCTTTTGCCAAACTTCGTCCAGTACGAATGATAAGAAATTTTACGTCAGTGATATACGCCATAGAACAAAGTACTTTACATTGTAAATCCAGAGATAACTGTCTAGTCATGTATCAAACATGACAACTCCCTTATAATAAAACTATGTCGGCTACTCTAAAGTATTTTCGATCTAGACCCCTAAATTCTCCAATGTATATATATAGAACTAGAATGACCAACTTAATCTGATAGGAAATAAACGTACAGACATGGAATTTTGCCGACCTTTCTCACGTTTTGAGTTAAAGTTCATTTGGTTGGCAATTGAAACCAGAATATAAGGCAAGTTCTTCATCATCAGCATAACCTGTGAAATTTGTAATTCCAGAACGAGTGAGAGAGCACTCAACTGGATTATAATTTATGGCAATAATAAATCTGTCCGATAATAATTAATACCAACCCCATGTCGTATGTTCAACCCTCCCAGAAAATACCAAGCGCTGACAATTAATGGCATTTTACCTTGTGCGCCCCAAGGAGAATTATCACGTCACCACAAGATATAGTTGCAAAAGTTGATGAAATGGTGTGACCACTTATGTCTACTTATCCGCTATGGATAGCAGGTTCGTTTGCAATGAAATGCCATGACATTCCCAACAACCAACCACCTGTAAGAAAGTTGGAACTGTGAACAGTAGGGATGGCAACATATAACGAGATCCTACTGGTGAAATTTAATACTAATGGCTCTCATTAGACACTTAATTCTCCTCATAATTGCATTTGAATATCATCACTGAAGGTGCGGTGCGGAGGATTCTCCTCTTGTGGATTTTTCAGGAATTTTCACAACAAAAGGGGCGGATAAAATGACTTTAATTAGACTTTGCAAAACTTTTCATTGGGGGCATGTAGTAATTTTGCTGAAAATTTTCATTTGAAGGTTTTTCAATTTGATTTAATCCTTTGCCATAATTTCTTTTCATTTTCAGCTATTTTTTGCAGACCTTATGTAATTTTTCGTACACAAGCGACAGTAATATGAAGAGGATTCCTTAAAGAAATCCTTCATTATTTTTGGTTAAATAAGTTTATTATTATTGTTTTAATTCGTCATATAGTTGTGAGATAACAGAGTGATTCAGGTTTTTTTTATTTTTGTACTTATAGTAGAAAATTTGTACTTTTGAAAGTAGTACTAAATCAATGTTAAAATATCCGCTTATTACCAAATACTACTGCAACTCCCAATTCTCGCCTGGCAACGTTGCCAGATCTGAAGTATTTATATCATTTTTCCAGGTTTTCTGTGAGGAAAATATATGAAGTAAGTATCAGGTCGTACGGAAAGTATCCGCCGTTTTTAAGACAAAAAATCAAAACGCTTTATTTTATATGTGAAGAAATTTTATTCATTAAATCTCCCTCACACTCTACAACCTTCCTCCATCGATCGGGGAGCTTATAAATCCCCTCCCTAAAAAACTGTTTATTTTTTTTGAGAAAAATATTCATTGCGTGCACTCTCCAAGGAGTTGCGATCTGAGCAAGATTTACCACGCATGAAATTATCCAGGGAGCGGAACAGGTGATAATCTGTTGGCGCTACGTCTGGCGAGTACGGTGGATGGGGTAAGACTTCCCACCCTAAATCCGTTAATTTCTGGTGCGTTTCCCTTGCAACATGGGGCCTTGCGTTATCGTGCAGGTAGGCAACTCTCTTCCTGGTCACTAAACTGGGCTGCTTTTTCTTCAAGACCTGTTGAACTTTTTCCAGCTGACTACAGTAGACACTGGCAGTGATCGTTTGACCTGCTTTCAATAACTCATAATGGACTATACCACTAGTTGTCCACCAAATGCACAAAAGGATCTTCTTGGGGTGAAGCCCCGGTTTCGCCCTAACTCCTGGTGCGTCGTCTGGGTCTACCCATTAGTAAGATCGTCGAACGTTGTCATAAAGAATCCATTTCTCGTCTGCAGTGAGTATACGATCAAGAAATGTTTCGTTTTGATTCCTATCCATAAGAGATTTACAGATCGTTGCTCTGTCAATCTTGTTTTGCTCGGATAATTTATGAGGAACCCATTTATTCAATTTCCGGACCTTACCAATGGCTCGAAGATGCTCTAATGCTGTAGATCTGGAGCATGCAAGACTGTTAGCAATCTCTGATAATGTTTGCCGAAGATCGGATTCAACAACGGTTCTTAAACGGTCATTATCAACGGTTGAAGGTCGCCCTGACCGGGGCTTATCCTGAACGCTCTCATCCCCAGAACGAAAACGAGCAAACCATTCTCTTGCCGTACGTTCCGCTACACATCCTTCTCCAAATGCCTGCTGTATACGGCGAGCCGCGGCAGAAGCATTTAGTCCACTTTTAAATTCATATAGTAAACAATACCGGATATGTATTGGAATTTCCATTTTTAATAGGCTTACTTAAAACAATTTTAACACTTTAGGTAACACACAACCACAACGGCGGATACTTTCCGAATGACCTGATACATAATAAAAAAAAAAACTCCATGAAAATGACGTATTTTGGATATATCACTGTCAGCTTTTTTCTACTAGTGTTGGTAAAACGCTTGCGTTAGAATTGGTAGTATTTTCTCAAATTACGTAGGTAAAATCTGTAATTTCTGTGGAAGGGTTGAGAAGTGCACTTGTTATATTTTGTTTCATCAAAAATTATATACAATGTGTCAACATACCCCTTATGTGAACTGACCCTTGACTGAACTTGAACATCTTAGCGTGTTAGATATCCAATAATCTTAGCTGATTATATCACATCTGTACCATTGCAGCGAATGCGATGGAGAATCTGGGCTTCCTACATCGTTGCAAGAAGTCTTTCACCCTATTACATCTACCATTATACAAGGCATTGTGAGGTATGTCCTGAACTTTGGCTTCACCACAAAAAAATTTATTGGGGAAGACGCAAGCTTTACAATGGTAGCACGTATATATATACATACCTAGTTTGAAGGTAATCAGTATAAATTGCATGTAAAAATGGTGAATTCCTAGAAAAAGCTCATGCATTAATTTATGTTCTTAGGAACTTGGTTGTTAAGCTAACTCTATATTAAGTAGCTCATGTTGCTGATCCAGTTCAAATGGATGTACCCCATAATGTTGATATCTCGGGAACTCGACCAGATATCGATACGGGTGCGATCTCAAACTAAAAAGGGTGTGCTATTGCAAATGAAAAAGAGGATAGTGCCATAAAATGTAGTAGTTGCATGGCGAGGAAGTATTCAAAAATTCATTTGGAAAGTGAAAGGACTGATATCTTGGGAACTAGAAAAGATATCGGTACGTGTTTGACATCAAACGAAAGGTTGATGTATTCCCTATGAGGTAGTACAGTAAAATGTAGTAGGTGCAGTTTTGGGGAGGGGGTGTTTGAAAACGCATTTAAATGGTAAGAAGACTGAATCCTCAGGAGCCTGATAAAGTAGCTCGTTTAACTTGCCACACAGTCTCCTTTTATTTAAGACTACAGCCACATGGGTACCTCAGCTAGTTCTCGAGATATTTACCTGAATTAGGGATATTAGTCCTATTGCCTTTGAATTGCACTTTTTGACATCCTATTGCCCTGCATCGTTCATTCTACGAACAAAGAAAATCTTTTTGCGTGAATAGCTAAAACTTGTAGTTACCATAACGTCAATAATTTTGCAAATTTTGAGTTCAAGCTCATGATACTGAGTTCGGCTCATGATACTGAGCTAACTAAAATTGAGTTAGCTGATTGGTGTTATTAATCACTTTAAGAATTTTTAAAAAACACTTGAAAGAGTTCCACAAAATTTATTTATTTCCAAAAAAGAGTTTATACGCGACGCGCTTCGCCTTCCAAGGGTATTGTCAAACTAACAAGTGAGTAACAGTGAGTAAACTGTGATAGAATTGCTAAGAAATACATATACACTTAGTTTGTATGTATGTATGTATGTATATATTTGTATGGTCATGTATCTCTCCCCGTAAACTGCATTTAATTGACGACAGATATCCGTATTATGTTGTGTATTATATCCTACAGATGAACAGGTAAAAAAAAACACACTAAGTTGAGAAAAAACTTACAGCTAACAGTTAAAACTTACAATAACCGATCGAGTACTCTTTTACATAATGTGAATATTTCCTCACAACTCCCCCGGGAAATCTCCTACATTTTTCTTCCGTTTTAATACCATACGCCCCCTACTTCTGTCACAATTAATATCGTATAAGCAACATGAAAAAAAACGAACGCCAAAGTCATCCATCAATACGTATAAAGAGGCCCAAACTTTTCACCCCCACCACCCGACATGATAGATTTGCTGATAACAGAATACACAGAAAGTAACGCGAAAGCTTTTATCAAACATGAACAAAAGGCGCTTTTTATTCTTCATATTTCCATTATTTTCGTAACATCGCTTCCACCTACACACCCCGCAGAACGTGGTAATCGAAATTTATTCGAATTGAAAGAAACTTTATGCGCATACTTGATGTAAAACCCTTTTTAAATTTTATGCATTGGGGACTACGTCCAGATGAAGCTTATTTCCTTCAAAATATTTTCCTCTGGGATTATCAATTCAAATAGGAAAAATTCCCGTGCATACGTTTCTATCAAGAAAGCAATTTCGAAAAAAGCCAAGTCAATTAACTGGATGCCGGGGAAAACACTCAGCGACCCAGCGTTCATATTTCAACGCAACGCAACGCAACAAATTTCCATAAGTGCTACAACCGTGTGAGTACATCAGGCGGGTAATAACACATCCTAAATAACATGGAACAGGCTCCAGCCCGTCTACTGTCGAAAAATTTTACTTACGAAAAATTTGTGTGCGGGGTAGACATTGGGACACATATGCTTTGGACCGGAGAGAAATAGCCATGTTAGGTGTCATCCGAATGATTTTTGGTGTGTCTCGGGAAATGGGTCGTAAAGGATCGATGGTATCACCTTCTCATGGGACTCCGAAGGTCTTAAAAGCATAGAACCCAGAATTTAGAAATATAAAAACTATTGCTGTATAGATATGAGGCGACCTGAGTAATCAAAAGGATAATAAAGCTGCTAGTGCTGGTTTTTATTCAAAAGAAAAACGATTTCTCCTCCCGATGTCACTCCCAGTTAAGTTCACGGATATGTTGCCTTTGCAAGCAAAGTGCTAAGACGTTTCTTATTTATGATAAGCTTCCCAAACCTTTTAATATCTTTTCTCGGTCTGTCGACTCCATTTTCAGTGAAATGGTAGCCTTTTCCTTATCCTCAGTTTTTACAGTCTCTCTCTTGTTTGCAATTTTAAGCAAAGTGTAGCACCCGTTAAAGTTGTAAAGGCCTGCGGAATATGAACTGAAATGGAAAAGCGAATCCAAGCACAAAGCTATAAAAATGCTACAATTTTCTGTTTATCTTTTTGATAAGACTTCTGAAAAGGATTACTTTCACCAGGTAGGTTCGCTGGATAATCGACCCTTTTGGCCTTTTTCATTTTAATCCTGAGTCTGTTCTGGTGAAGGTTATGCGGTAATTACCAGACTGATATAGATGCCTCTAAAGAAAGCTCTCAAATTATAAATAAAGTTGGTATTTTGTAAAGCTAGAAAACAGTTAATTCAAATTTGCTAATTAATTCTGAGGGGGCCTGCAGCAAGACGCTCCAGGTCTCCTTTCTGTTGCGCGTTTTCGTTTGGAAATGTTTGGTTTCTTTGTTAGAAACTTCAAGCAACCAGGTGTAGTTTTTAGTTATGCTGAACTCTAGCCTGGTAAGAATAAAAAAGAGATTTTATACGCCACAAAATATGTAGGTTTTATTTGAAATATTTTTTTGATTCGCGACAGATGGCGCTGTAACCGCGAAATTTATATTTTTCACCTTTTTCACCTTTTTCGAAAAAATACACCAAAAATGTGTTCAATATTCAAAATACCAAAATGAATAAATGATGGGCTTAAAGTCTAAACACTGAAACCCTTACTTTACATTTCTAGTGACGGCACTTCGTAAAGCACGTGATGCACGTTGGGCCGCAAAAAAAATCTATTGTCAGAAATGTAATCCCCAAATTCCTCACTATGCCTCTTCGTCGATGGAGTGAGCATTTCAAACTCTCCTAACGTAAGATGTTCTAGGAGTTCTAGGAGTTCATATCAGACCCAGACTTGAATTAATTTCACACATTTGGGCACAGGCAGGATGCACTGCATTATTCGCGTTGGATAGAGTCCAAAAGAAGGCTTCCAAGCTTATTGGCGACGAGAAAATTAAGTTTAAAATTGATTCTCTGGAGCACAGGCGTAATTTTGCCTGCCTTACGCTCTTTTATCGCTACTTTCATGGGCACTGCTCCAATGAAATCCCTGATTCCTTATATATCAATCCCTGGCGCGTAAAACTCGCGCATCGAGCCATCTTCACCCTTTTGTCCTTGAGACACGACTGAGCAAAACGGTGAAATTCCGCGAATCCATCTTAAGCAGAACAATACGAATGTGGAACAGACTACCATCTTCTGTCTTCCCTCCGGAACTACAGACCGCAGTTGTTCAAGTTGAATGTTCACCGACACCTTCACTAGACATCTTAATCCCTTACCTCCTTTTCCTACTTTCCCTTTCACTAAGGGTGTACTATAGTATCATAGGGTATTCCTTTGGCTACACCGTAAAAAAAACACAGCTGCCTACCATGTATTAGAGAGCTAGGCCAATCATCTTGTCTCACATGGACTGAGTCCCCAGCTGATTTTAATAATATTTATTAAGCTTCATATAAATTTTCAAAGCCAACAGGTTGGAAAACATATTCACAACAATCCTTAGCACAATATACTCTGTCCCAGAATTAAAGTCAGCACAGCGCATATGGAACTATCTCCTTCCTTAACTTTCATTTTTCTCCCAAATAAGTACAGCTTACTCAGATTCTTGCTAGGAATTTTCCCTTGACCTTAAATGAGGAATTCCACTGGATAGAAATTGAATACCTTATAATCTCGATTATTATTCGTAGCTTTCCACGCGTTCTGTGTCTATTCTTTGGTTGTTTGGTATAAAGCTCCGCAGTTAGTAAACCTGAGTTTCATCTGTAAAAATCAAATTTAGAAAAATTTTAAAAATCGGTTCGCAAAAACGAAATTCATTTATTTCAAAAAGTGTGCTTTATTCTAATAGAAAACGAATCTGAATTAAGAACGATATTATTAACCTGCACGCAACGATGGTAAGGTAAACATTAACAGGTAATTTGCGTTTTAGGTATTAACATTTGAACACGCATAAAGTATTAGTATGAGCATGTCACTTGTCAATTTAAGTTACTTAACAAGCTGCAGAATCGGCTACAAACTTACTGTTAATTTTTTATATTGGTCAAACACTAAAAAAAACAAACGCCAATACTCGCGCGTTTGAAAACAAATAAAACCTCCAGGTAAATCCGAATGGCCTAATGGCCATTTAAAATCATCGCAAATAGCTGGCCATCCACGGACACAAAATCGGTTGTTAAAATGTCCTTTTTTTCTAAAACCCGAAACAAAGGAGAGTGGAAATATTACAATCAATAAATCAGCGTCAAATAATGCTCGCAAAAAAA